>CM077228.1:7665385-7832885 GCA_039654775.1 Spinibarbus caldwelli | reverse complement strand
AGTGAATTGGTGGGTTTTTGTGAGCCAAAATCATCACAATTAAAAGAACCAAAGACTTAAACTTCTTCAGTCTGTGTGCACTGAATTTATTTAATACACGAGTTTCACAATTTGAGTTGAATTACTGAAATAAATGAACTTTTTCACGACATTCTAATTTATTGAGATGCACCTGTAATTATTTAAGTACCCCCTGAAATTTTAAGTTAATATTTCAGTAGTTCAACAGCATATTCTTATGTTGATTCTCTGATTTCAGTTATTGGTCACATTTTATGATAAGTGCTTATTTTAAATTTTTTATTTTACATTTTTATGATTTCATTAATTATTAGCTTTTCATCAATTTCTGAACCCTGTGCAGTTCCTTCCAAAAATTTAGGTTTTGAAAATCTAGTTTCTGATAAATATGCCACATTGTTTCTGTATAGGAACTGTAGTTTGGGTGTTGCTCTGATTATTATTTTTTTTTTAACTTAACACAGATTTAAAAGCAGTGCTTACCTTCATTCATAATTACTTACAAAACGTTCACATTGTCCAGGGCTTTAAAAATACAGGTTTAAAGGAATAGTTCACCCAAAAATGAAAATTCTGTCTTTAATTACTATCATTAGTTACCTCATGTCAATCCAAACCTGTAAGACCTTCGTTCATCTTCGGAACACAAATTAAGATATTTTTGATGAAATCCGAGAGCTTTCTGACCGTGCATAGACAGGAATGTAACTGAAATGTTCCCAAACCCAGAAAGTTACTAAGGACATTGTTAAAATAGACCCATGTGACATCAGAGGTTCAACCATAATTTTATGAATCTACGAGAATACTTTTTGTGCGCAAAGAAAACAAACAAAAATAAATACTTTATTCAACAATTCTTCTCTTCCAATCAGTCTCTGCTGCTATTCGCGAGAGCACTATGATGCATGACTGGAAGAGAAGAAATTGTTGAATAAAGTCATTATTTTTGTTTTCTTTGTGCACAAAAAGTATTTTCGTAGCTTCATAAAATTATGGTTGAACCACTGATGTCACATGGACTATTTTAACAATGTCTTTACTACCTTTCTAGGCCTTGAACATGGTAGTTCCCTTGCTGTCTATGCAGGATCAGAAAACTCTCGGATTTCATCAAAAATATCTTGAACGAAGGTCTTATGGATTTGGAACGACATGAGGGTGAGTAATTAATGACAGAATTTTCATTTTTGAATGAACTATTCCTTTAAACATATAGTTAAAAGCAATTAAACAAGCTGTTTTTTTTCATACATTTAATGTAAATTTCTATATGTAAAGATGTAAATGAGTATGTCTGTATAATAAAGCACTTACACTAGTTGTCCATAAGAGTAATCAACTAGTTGGCAGACCAGTGTGTACCTGATGTAAATGATTCACAATACACCGTACAACTCCAGGGGTTTTCATAGCGCTGCATTGATGGAGAGTGTAGGAGTGTAGAGAAAGGCTGCGCAGCTCAGATGCTGCGAGTGAGAAACAAAAGCATCCTCATTTCCACATTCAAACATCTTCCGTTGTATAGTGAATACAACGGAAGATGTTTGAATATAGTGCAAAAACATGCTTTATCCTACTCGCTTGTAGTTTCTGTCAGCCTTTGGGCAACACTAGGTTATTTTTATTTTATTTTATTATTTATATATATATATATATGCATTGATTGATTGATTGACTGATTGATTGAGGGAGGGAGGGAGGGAGGGAGGGAGGGGGTAATTTTTGGCCTGACTTAACATAATCCCACTTATTAAATAAATGAATACAACTGAATATATATATATATATACACATATATATATATACACACACACATAGTAACTCTGTATTGTTGGATATAAATAGTTTACTTACTTTACTGTATTTTTTCTTGTAGTTCTTCATTGTTCTGTTGATTATTCTGCTGGCAGAGCTGATTTTGCTCATCCTTTTCTTCGTGTACACGGACAAGGTACAGCATGAAAAACAAGCATCACACACACCCCCTCAATCTATCTATTACACACACACAAACACAGAACTAACCACCCACCACACACAGACTTTCATTACCCACTCGAATCCTGACAACAACAACAGCCCACACACCTGCTCTTCTGGTTTACTCTCTCAGTATTCTTAAAGTTTTCTTCATTTCCAAAAATTGACTCTGTAACTCATATTCGGATTTCAAATGCTTCATGTGACTTTTCTGCAGGTGAGCGAGAACGCTAAGCAGGATCTGAAAGACGGCCTGAGGCTCTACAACACGGACGATAACATCGGCCTCCGCAACGCCTGGAACATTATCCAAGCTGAGGTGTGTGTGGATGAGTGCAGGTGTTATATACGGTCATCAGTGACAGTAATGGCGGGTCACTGTGAGTTCAGCTAGTTGATTGGGCCACATCTTATCCGCAGCTGCTCTCCACAGAATTATGGAAGATAACTCATGAAGCCCTCCAGTACTGAACAATATGCAGGCGTCTGCAGAAATTTTCTTTGCTCGGTGTGTGAATGATGAATCTGAATATTCTCTCTGTCTCTCAGTGGCAGTGTTGTGGTGTAACTGGGCACACAGACTGGCATGATGCCCTGCAGGAGAAAACAGTGCCAGACAGATGCTGCCAGGAACACTATAGAGAGTGTGGTCGCAACGCCACTAACGTCTTCTGGTCACAGGTACAGCTGGAGATTTTATTTTATTTTATTTCATTTTATTCATTACTCTTATGTAAATTTTATTTTATTTTTATTATTTTATTGGTTTCTCTGATTTGTATTGTATTTTATTTTATTCATATTTTATTTTATTTTATTTTATTTAAATAGTCTCTAATTTAATTGTATTTTATTTTTATATTTTCTTTGCTTTTATATATATATATATATATATATATATATATATACATATTTTTTTTTTTTTTTTTTTAATTGGTGTAATTTTACTTTATTTTATTGCATTGCTCTGCAAAAATGCAGGCTAGCTAGACTCATTTCCAGAAATCAAAATGATTGTTTCAGGTAGATGTGTTAGTTATTGTATTATTTTATATTAATAGTTTCTCAAATTTTAATTTTATTTTAATAGTTTCTCTGATTTGTATTGTATTGTATTTTATTAATATTTTATTTTATTTCAATAGTCTCTAATTTAAATGTATTTTAATATTCTTTCTTTGTTTTTGTTTTATTTTATTATTTTATTATTTATTTTATTATGATTAGTTTCTTTGATGTAATTGTATTATATTATGATTAGTCTCTTTGGTGTAACTGTAATTATATTATATTTATTATATTAGATTAGATTAGATTTTATTTTATTGCATTACATTGCATTGCAAAAATTCATACCAGCTAGACTCATTTCTAGCAATCAAACAAATTGTTTCAGTAGATTTGTTTGTGTCAGTATATGTAGGCAAATATTGCAGTTTATTGGTGCATATAAATAAAAAAATGTTAGTAATTTAACACGTTACACAAGTAGTTGATGAGATTTTTCTCCTTTTGTAGTTAGTGTTAGTAGTTTAGAAGTAATTTAGAAATTTACTGGGCCAAGTCGCCCTAATTGAGATATATAGACATAAATTCTTCTGTGATCATCCAGTTTAATAATGTAACTATATTTCCTGCTTGAATAGCTTTAATGTAGTTAGCTACTTGCTTGTACTGTAGATAACTACTTAAAAGATAATGTGACTATAGTTTAGCTACTTTAAATTCTGAATGTGGTGCACATTGTAAAGTTTCAGAATTTATAAACAGTTTCAAAATAGCCTCCCCAGCATTACTCATAATGTTACTACACACTTCTTCTTTCTCACTCTCAGGGTTGCTATGAGAAGGTTGAGGAATGGCTGAATGATAACAAACATTTGCTCGGAACCATCGCAATGTGCGTGCTGGTCTTACAGGTACAAATATTACGATTAGACTCATTCTGGAATCTTTTGGAAAACAGCTTTGCCTCCAATGATGTCACATCCTGTTTGATGCATGTCATTTTCTCTGTTCTGCAGCTGCTCGGGATGGCATTCTCCATGACCTTGTACCAGCAAATCCACAGGGCGGGAAAGAAGTATGATGCCTAGAGGAAACCCAGTGTTACACAACAAAAACTCTCTGAACACATTATGTATTATTTCAAGCCCTGCTTCATGCCATCACAAACTATTACCAGTGAAAATGAAGCTGTATTTTTTATTTTATTTTTTTGAGTCTATCAGATTTAATTATATAGAACAGACTGTAGATATTTTTGCTCGGCTGCTGAGTGGCTAATTTATTTTTTTTGGCCTGAGGTTTAACAGCAACTGAAAGATGAAAACTAATGAAGGGAATGCATTGTGAGAAGCAATTATGGATGTTTGTAGCCGTTAAGCCAAACAGTTTTGGTAATAGTCCATTAGCGTATGAACTGAAAAAAAAAATGCCCACATGATGTAAAATCGGATTTTGGAGATCTGCAATGCTTGTAAAAAGGATACATTTTTTTATTGGACACTTGTATACATGTAGACGCAGTTCCCTTTGCTGATGTAATATATCAATCGCATGCTGTATATATTTCACATTCACATAAATGTACTGTACAACTGAACACAAACAATCCTTTATCTGATGACTTAAGTGTTAGGGAGAGTGGGGTAAGATGTGTCACCTCCTTAATCTACCAAAAAATGTTGTCAGATTATCATATATTCAGAAAGGCTCTATATAAGATATAAAATGAATATATATGTGAATATATATAAAATTATTACAAATATTTATATATTAAAAATATATTTTAATTTTAAAATATTTAAAATTATATACATATATATATATATATATATAAATGTGTGTGTGTATATACAGTCATGGCCAATGCAGATTCATTTTCACAGCCGCCTTTGATTATATTTACCAAGGGTGCCGATATTTTTGGCCATGACTGTATGTATATATATATATACATACAGTAAAATATATGTTAAATATTTTATAAGTAAATTACATAAATATACACATAAATTATTTTGAAATTTTAGGCTTCAAATATTCTGATTATTTTTAAGGTATTTCTGTCAATTTCATATTTGAAAAGTGTCACAGCTTACCCCATTCTCCCCTGCTTTCATTTGTTAGAAGTATGAATGTGTTTATATGTTCCATGTATGAGAGAGAGTCTGGGCTAGTCATCTGCTCGTTCTGGGGCTTTGTGTCCTGGTGGCTCTCTTCTCGTCTCTGTCTACTCCCTTTGTTTTCTCGCTCACTGATCTTTTCAAAGTGCATCTGTACTGCTGGGAGGCAAACGAAGCTGTCCTACTCCGCCTGCCGTCAGGGAAGAGAGGGAGATGAGATCAAAGCAGGCAGGATATAGAGGTTAGGAAATAGAGGGGGAGAAAGAACTAATAATGGCCTCTCCTGAAAACAAACAGTATCATGCAGTGACACCTGAAAGCGTGCAATGAGAGTTAACTTATAAGCCATAACCTCTGCGAACGGTTTGTCGCTCCTGTCATTTTCCTAAAATACATTCCTACTCAGTTTGTGAGTGCTATAAGTATATTTTGATCCACAGATTAAATAGTTGCATCATTACAAAGTATTGAATTATCAGGATAATTTATTACCAAGTGACATCTGCATTACTGTTTAACCAACGTATTATTTGAAAAATAAAAAAATATTTTAAATAACCTGTTCTTGCCTGACATGAATATTACAAAATATCTGCCTCCAAAAACTAGGTAAAAGATGCAGTATTCATATTTCAGCATGCATTACAGTTAAGCACTGGCAAGCTGAATAAAAATAAAGATTTTTAGGAAATGCATTGAGCAGACATGTTAAATTAATGCATATTAGACCCCAGTTTTATGTATTTTTTATTTTATTATTAGTGAGTGCAAACTTAATTTGTCTATTGGCTGTCTAGTAGATCTCACACCATGGGATATTCAGATAATTGGTCTCTTTCTCAAACTTGTGGATTGCTCTTGTACATTTAGGAGTCATCAATTTTTTAGGTAACCAAGGAATAAAACAGGTGAGTCACATCTTGTGTTTACATATGGTGTTACAATATTTTGCATTTTTGTAATTCATTATAAATCGTTGACTTTAAAAAGACTAAGTATCTTTTACTGAAATGCTGTTCAGCGAACAAGGAATGTTCTCAGAACTTTTTAAAGTATTACAGAACATTTAGAACGTTCAAACATAACATTCCAAATCCGATAATGTTTGGAAAAATTGAAAATGGAATGTTCCCTTAATGTTTAAAATAAGGTTCAAATTGAACATTCAGAAATAATGTTTTTACAATGCAAATGTTTGTAGAAAGTTCTTATGAACTAGTCTGGTGTTTTTGCTTATGCTTTTATTTATGCTTAACACACTTGCTCCATGTTTAAAGCATTCTTCAAGTTTATTAAAGCATAAACAGAATCGGGGAGTAAAACAAAACATATATTTCAACATAACTTTATACAGCTCAAAATACACAACAATACAAAATACAAAGTAGAAAACGGTATTGTCTCTTATTCTCCTGAGAGGAGAGATGTGGAGAGAGGCCGGTCCTCTCTGTAATACATGAAGGAAGGGCCTCTCTTCTCTCTTTTAGATCTGCTGTGTGATGTTTGGCATTGAGATGAAACTAAAGAAGCGGTAAGACTCTCTGTCTCCATCTGTTGGCCAACCACTAGATATAATTGTATGAATGCTAGTGTGTGAAGATGCAGGAAAAATATACCTTAAAAATCAAACATTCTTATTTACACATACCAGCAAACATACAGTTTTTAGGCTCATTTTGCAGTATAGTGGTTCAATTGTTCACACACACCATGATGCAAATGTGTCTCTGATGCCCCCTGTGTCTGTGGGTGAGATCGTGGGTGTATGCTTAGTATATTGTGATGTGTTTCAGAAAGCAATGCTTTGTAACTTTTGACATGTTTTAGCGGTATATATGTGATACAGTTACTTTATGGGGCTCGTTTTATTGTACCTATAGAGAATTCCTGCTTTTTGACTCACAACACATTGTATTGAGACCCTACAGAGATATGTTCTCAGACATTTGACGGGGGATGGCTTGAAATATTGAGTAACTGAAGAAGGAGTATCAAAACACTGAAAACTCCATGAGTGTTTGTCTCTTTCTCTCCATCAGTAGCGGTCCTCTTTTTTCCAGTTATCCCCAAACCCATCTCTCTGACTGAGAAGACTTCAGCTGTACTGACTCGCTGTTGTCTCCGTCTGCCTGCAGCCAAGCAAAGGTAAATAAAACATAAGATGAAAACAAAAAACTATACAAAATTTATTTTAGCTAAGCTCAATAAGTATCTGTGGCATGGTGATTACCACAGAAAACATGTTTGTATCATCTCAAAGTTATTACGGAAGCCTTAGAGGCCGTGCATTATTTTTTAATGTCTTGTTTTTTATTTTCTCATGATCTCAACTCAACAGAAGTTGTTTTTTGAGGTCTTGTTTCTGTTTTAAGAAAAAGCCATTTCTGCACTATACACAACCATTCAAAAGTTTGGGGTTGTTACGATTTTTTGATGTTTTTAAAAGAAGTTCTGCTCACTTAGTCTGCATTTATTTGATAAATACAGTAAAATCAAAATATTCAGAAATATTATTACAATTTAAAATAACTGTTTTCTATTTGAATATATTTATTCCTGTGATGCAAAGCTGAATTTTTAAGCATCATTGCTCCAGTCTTCAGTGTCACATGGTCCTTCAGAAATCATTCTAATATTTGATTTGGTGCTCAAGAAAATTTATTTTTATTATCAATGCTGAACAGTTGTGCTGCTTAATATTTTGGTGGAGACCATGATACCATTTAAGTTCAAAAGAACAACATTTATTTGAAATAAATATATTTTTTAACATTATAAATGTCTTTACTGTGACTTTTGATGAATTTAATATGTCTGTTCAATTTCTTTAAAATAAAATCTCCAAACTTTTAATTGTGCACTTTATAGTGTACATACTACTATATAATGGGTGAACGAATTTGCATTTGTTTTAATGAAAAATTTTGACTTATTTTTATTATTACTGTTTGTGGCAAGCTTGTGTTTTGCCACCAGTAATTAATTTATTAATAAAAATTTACACTGATATCATATGTATGTCCACTAGCTATATCCATAAGTACATTATTCACTTCAATTCATATAAATTGAACATATTAACAAATAATTTTGTAATGGCATCAAGCTCACAACAATTAACTGACCTTGCTCGCGATAGCTTTCAGTTTACCCAGTAACGAAGGAGTATTTGAGTAAACAACATCGTCCTCATTCTCCTCCCCCTCTCCCTCTGCTAATGCACAGCTGTCCGCTGCTGGCAACTCACAGTCCTTATTGGCCGACATCACTAGTCTGGAGTATTTATATTCAAGCCTATGCATAAAAGAAAAGAGGTCAAAAATCAAAAAGCACTTTTTGCATCTCAAGCTGAATTTCCATTGACAGCTTGTTACCTTTTGTTCTTTTTCCAGAAATAACATGTGAGAGAAACCAAGAGGACGGCCATGAAGGCTCCGCCCCCAATTCCGGCCTTCACCCATAGGCTGACCACCTCACAGTGCGCAGAGGTCTTGTTCGGGAGCGGTACCCCTTTGGTGCAAAATTTTGGTTCATTCCACACATAGAGGGTGTCCTGTTACGAGAAGGATACATGATTAATCAGAACGATGCCAAAGAAATTGTTCTAGATGCATTTGTGGAACGAGATGTACCTGCACTCCTCCTTTGCACGCTCCTTCTATCGAATGGTAGTCGGTTTCAGTGCAGAGAGGACAAGCGCTAGAGCTCTCCCAGAGGAAATGAAACTCACAGCCATTACATGTACCTGCTGGGCACTTGCTAAACACACAAACACACAATTAAGAAGTGTTTTTTTGTGATTAACATTACCACATTGTCTTTCCTTCAAGCAATTAAAATTGTTTGTGAATCTACATAATCACTCCAACAATTTTTGTGGAAGGCATTTGTAGCAGAATGGTTCATTTCAGTGCATTTCGAACCCAACTCGCTGGCAAAATCAACATTTCTCATTTCACACACAGAAAAAGTGTAAATGCAAATCTACAAACATTGAATATTCATTGCATATTTGCAACTGGCCTGCAAACCTTTGAATGCTATTTGTATTAGCATTTATATTAATAACGGTGTTTCACTCATGGGTAATATTTCAACTGTTGAGCTTCGATGATAATTCACCATATACAAAGAATGCAAATTATGCAAATTTGAAAAATGCTAATTTTTGTTACACGTCCCATCTGTTTTATTAAAAAATAACTTATCCATAAAGATTGTTTTTCTCCATTTACTGAGATGCTCAGCTATGCACATTTTAATAAAAAATACAATGCGTTAAACATATTTAATATGTTAACTTGGTCCTAAAATATGTAAGTTTGTGAACAAATACAGATAATAAGCATAGAAAGACATGCACCTTGGCACAGTGAGCTCTCCGCGTGCACTCTTCTCAGGATTGCAACGCAGAGTCACGACTGTGCTACGGCCGTTCAGACAGGATGCTGTGGGCTGTGGAGAGCTGAGGTGAAAAAAAATACTTGTATTATAAATGAAATATCATTGAAAACATCAACTACATATTTTAAATAAGTTCATCTTTCTTTCTTTATTTATTTACCGATAGAAGAAGTTGATATCTGGAACTTTCCATGAAGACTCAGGGAAGAGGTCTGAGCTGACAGTGACCCCATCCAGACTGTTATGAACAGAAGCTCCTGAGAAATGGAAAAATGGAGGAAATTAGAACACCTCTATTCTGAAGGGAGCTAAACGCAAAAGTGCTATGTAAAATGTCTTTATTCTAGATTAGAGGTGGCCAAATTTCACATATATTCTCTGTATTTCAATGCAAAAAAGATGATTTCTGAAGGATCACGTGACACTGACAACTGGAGTAATGATGTTGAAAATTCAGCTTTGCATCACAGGAATAAATTACATTTTAAAATATATTAACATAGAAAACAGCTATTTTAAATTGTTATAATATTTCACAATATTTCTATTTTTACTGTATTTTTGATCAAATATATGCAGCCTTGGTGAGCATGAGAGACTTTTTTTTTTTTGGAAAAAAAAATTAACAATCTTACTGACCCCAAACTTTGGAATGGCTGTGTATGTTAAATACTGTTAAAGAAATAAGCTCACCAAGGAAAGTGTCAGCCAGGCTGATGGACTGAGACGACAGTGATGTTCTAAAACCCCGTCCATCTGCAGGGATGATGGTCGATTGGCACACAAAAGTCTCTACGAAATTGTTAAGGTCAGCGGATTCATTTTGCAGGTCCTTACTGGACAGATCCGTTACATTGTCAGTGCACACCGCCACCTTCCTCCCCTGCGAGAGAGAACAAAATATGCACTTTGTGATGATCTTAAGAACTAATAAAAGCTACGTTCTATCAAAGCAATCTATTTTTAGTCAGCTAAAGATAGAGATGTGTGTATGTGAGAGTACCTCAGCCCCACACAGACTGATATTAAACTGGTGGTAGTATTTAGTTCCCTTGGAGGTGAAACTAGGCCCATTCATGATTGACCCCACTGAACTCAAGGCACTCAAGTCGTAGGTCAGTGTTCGGTTTTGATCCATATGCAAGAAGGTGCAATCATTAAAACACACAGAGTGCTCCTGGACACACAGAAAACACATATTTTGCATGTTAAACAGTGTTAAAAACCATCATAGTCATGCATTACCTCTTGTTTTACTCATACCTTGTTGTTCTTGCTTCCAGGACCGCAGGGCTGACAGGCCTCCTGGCCATAAATGTGATGCCCAGAGAGGAAAGTGTTGGGCGGGCATTCCTGGCACTGGTTGGTGTCTTTGTTGATGAAGTGTCCAGCAGGACAGGGGACACAGGAGGAGCCATCCTGCTGACTCATCATAGCACAGGCATGGCAACCAGATGCTGAGCCATCCATCGCATTAGTCACCATGATCGAGTAGATCTTTGCAATGTCATTTACATACTGACGCACCTGTGAGAGAAAGACACCGTGAATGAGAACTTTTCCACGTGATAAAAAGGTATTTATACTAATTTCTGTTGTGAATACTTACATCAGAGGCTTTGTTGGTGCGTTGGAAAGCCCATGTGTACGAAACCGAAGCATTTTTGGTCATGGTGTGGGTGTACGCTTGTCTCGGTTTACTCCCTACCCATGATTCCACAACATTTGTGCTCTTCCTGTTTACGTCCTATGGAGAAAAAGCATAGATTTAGTAAATAACTTGCAGATTAATTCATTATGATGACTGGATTATTTTTCTAAAAATGTTTGCACAAAATTTTTTTAAAAATTACATCATTCATGATATGTTTTTTTCTGAAACGTTTTAGTTGAACATTTGTCTAACAGTTTTTAAATGCTACTATGTTTCGGAATGTTCAGAGAACGTTCAAAAAGAACATTTCCGTAATGCTTGCAAAATGATAAAATAGAATGTTTCCTTACCTTAAACTTTTTTATAAACTGTACATTTTGAATGTTCAGAGGACATTCAGTAATAACATATTCATAACAATAGCAATACGACATACTACGCTTTTCTTTATCGGTGCATACTACTGTTTCACATACTGTTTTGGTTAAATTATTGTCTTACTATCATAAAATAGAGTTCGCAGTCTGCACTGCAGTTGGTCTCGAAGATAAACGTGATTCGGCCGAACTCAGTAGCTGAAGCATCGTCCACAGAAGTAGGAAGCCTGAGAGAGATAAAAAAAAAAAAAAGAGAGGCCACTTGTAAATGTTCTATGTTCAACCAACATTTTAACACTGGAATTGTAGATCTGACTCACTTGAATCCAGGCACTCGTAAATTTAAGATGAGGTAATCATTATCTGAGCCACCCACTCCGCTACGAATGTGGTCGCCAGCCACTTCCCAACCTACAGAAACAAATGAGCATTGGATCATAGACCATTTACTTCAGTAGCCTGTAATGCTGTGTGCATTGGCATACATGCTATATATACACAGAGAGAGAGAGAGAGAGAGAGAGTATACAAGAGTACACAAAATTACTCAAACTTTAAAACTATATATATATGTGTGTGTCTTTATATAGTTTTAAAGTTTTAGTAATTTTGTGCTCCAAAATATGTGCTCTTGTAATTTTTATTATAAATATAGAATTTTTTTATTTTATTTTATTTTTTATGATAAATATTTGAAACATTTCTAAATGTATTTTTTAACTTAAGTTTTTTCATTTCTATTACTCTTACCATTCATTTCATCACATTTGGAGTTGCCCACATTAAAACAAGACGTTTTCATATTCCTCGGCAGGATGTTCCACCACTTGTATTCATATCCCAAAGAAGGTTCAGTTCCTCCCGGGCATCTTTGACATTCTGTGCCAAAAGAAATCGTCTCTGTTACACACCAGTACAAGTAAACCAACAGTGTTGCATAATACATGAGTATATATCTATGTTAATGTGTTTTTATATACCTGTGGTGCCATCAGAGTAGGTGCCTTGAGGGCAGGGTAAACAGGTGGAAGAGTTGTGCATGTAAAAGCCTGGATTGCAGGGCGGACAGTCCTCTTTCTCTCCAGAAGGGGGCAGCGTCACAGCACCAGTCACATTCTCCACGCACACCTGAGGCTCTACCCACCTGTACAACATCTGGGTCTAAAATAATACAGCAATATAAAAATGAACAAATTATCCACACATAATTTACAACAAAACACATTCTGCATTATACTTTCCCTACCTTGCCGTCACTATCACAGGCCGTGTGGATTTGAAAATAGTCTTTCTCTGAACAAGGAGGTCTTTCTTTACACTGCGACCATCCCTCCTCTAGTACACACACACACACACACAGAGACACACACACATTTATTAGGATTAGGGTGACCATATGTCCTCTTTTTCCCGGCAAGGGTTTCTTAATTGCCTAAAATGTCCAGATTTTGGCATTGTTTTTCTATTGACATGCTCACTACAGTTCTAGAGTCCAACTGGACGATTATGTACAATGCCTGCTAGCTATTGGTCAAACTACTTTTCAGTCATTACCTTCAGTAAGTATGAATACAATAGGAAAACAAAGTAAAACCAGACATTTTAGTCAATTTAGAAATACCGACCAGGAAAAAATGGACGTATGGTCATACTAGAGACATTATACACACTGAAAAAGTGTTTTAGTTACTGGATTGTATTGGATTCTTGCTAAAATGATAACAAGAAGCCATATGTAGATTGTTTGGCACAACAAAGCATGTAAGAAATCGTCTGAATAATTGATTATTGTGTGTTCGTACGGGAGTACTGTGTTTTGGAGCATGGTGTACACGAACTGGCTCCCTTTCCAGAGTAAGTGTTCCTGGGGCAAAGGTCACATGAGGAAGAGCCTGGGGTTTTACTGAAGGTGCCCGGCCTGCATGGAAAACACTCTGAGGTGTACGCCACACCTGCACACAAAACATGTAAAAACAAAAAAAACCTAATATGACCATAAAATAACACAACGCAAATTGTTCAGACTGTATCTGAATTGATTCGTCATAAAGAAGAGTGTGAGACACAAAAGTAGAGATGATTTCATCAGAATCTCACACCTTCGATCTGGATGTTCTTCAAAAGGACCGGCTTCACTGGTTTCCCACCCAAGAGCATTCCTGTGGTTCTCCAGTACAGAATATTAGTTCCTGACTTCAGGTTTACCTGTGAAATACAAAAACAGCTACATTAGACATCAATACTGCAAAATCCTTAAAGGACCAGTTCACCCAAAAATTAATATTCAGTGATCATTTTCTCACTCACATTTTGTTCCAAACCTTTCTCTGGAACACAAAAGCAGATATTTGGTAACTAAACAGTTTGGGTTCCTGAAACTGTTTGGTTATCAATATTCTTCAAAACATCTTCTATGGTATTCAGGAGAAGACAGAAAGTCATACAGGTTTGGAACAACATGAAGGTGAGTAAATGATCACTGAATTTTCAATTTTGAGTGAACTGTCCCTTTAAATATGAATAAAGTCACTAACCGTATGGGTTCCCCACTCTCCGTTAGAGGTGAGTTTGATCCATTTCTCACTCCCTGTCTGGTCCATCTCCTGACATTGGTCATTCTGAATCTGTATCACAAATAAAACATTATTTTTAGAGATATATTTTCACTTCAACACATTTGCAGAAAAAAAACCTGAAAGATGTATAGAGTAAAACACACAAAGAACTCGAAGAAGACGTTGCTGTCGACATATTGATAGTCAAAGGAGACGGATCCCTGCTTCATGAGATGCACTGCATACACCAATGACACTGTGCAGTCGTCACGATTGGATTCCAAGAGAGTTCCCTGAGGTGTCCATGAAGAACTGCAATTAAACAACACAATGTTAACAGGTAGATCCAGATCTGTAAAAGCTTAGAAGATAATGTAAAATATGGATATATATATTTCAGTATGTAACTTGGCACTTACTTGTTGCAGGTCATTGAGTCGTCTCCTGAACCTCCTGAGTCCATGTATGTGGCCAAACTGCTGAATCCCGCAGGAATGGCATCCCACTGGTCAAAACGCACGCCGCTGCCCAGCGAATAAGAGCCAGCTGCACATGATGTGCACTGCTGGGATGACATCTCTAAAAACTCCCCAGCTTCACAAGAAAAAGCTGTTCAACAAGTAAGCACAGACTGTGTTTGTGAAACAATACAAAGACCTTCAGATGTATTCGGACACATTTAAATTGCATAAATGTCATTACTTTTGATATCTAAATATAAAACCAAGGAAATGCTTCCATAGTTTGTTTGAGCCAGCGTTCTTTGAATTAAATGCCACTTGGTTTGATATTTTAAGTAATGCAATGCATGTTCATTAAGAGTGTGTATATGTGGTTGTTTTCTTACTGCAGTCTGTGCCTCTGACAGGCTCTGGAAGGCCTGAGCAGCTTCCCTGTCTGTGAGGAATGGCAACTCTCCATCTGGAGCCTGTGCTGTCACACTCGGTGTACTCAAAGTAGTAGTCTGTCTGAAACACACATGCAGATATCGACATATTCAAACATTTACATCAAACACAAGTTATGGTCATTAAAAGTGAGCTTTTTTTTTTCATAAACCAGCAAGAAAAAAGATATTAGTATTTAGAATATTTTAATAAATTAAATATTTCAACATTTAATATTATACACAATATTATATTATACAAAATAATATTTTAAATATACTGTATATATTTATTTTTTACATTTTGTAATTATAGTAATCTATCTATAACACATATTCACACTGACATATTCAGATGTTTACATCAAACACAATTTATGGTCATTAAAGGTGACCATTTCATAAACCAGCAAGAATAAAGAGTTTAATATTTTGAATATTTTAATGCAGTGATTTTCTTCTTTTTTTTTTCTTTTCATTTTGTAATGTTTTCTGCTTTCACCACTGGAACAGCTTATCCCAAAGTTTACATCACCACACAGCTACCATTTTGTGTTAAAAAAAATAAAAAATAAAAAATAAAATAAAATAAAATAAAATAAAATACAATACAATACAATACATAATATATAAAATAAAATCCTGGATATGTGCGCAATATATATATATATATATACAAATACACACACACACACACATACATATATACATATACACACACACACACACACACACACACACATATATATATATATATATATATATATATATCATGGACAATTTTTTGACATGCATAAAAATAAAATAAAATAAAATTGCTCATGTGCTTTTCTCAAACACAGGCAGCTTTACAGAAAAAATCCTGGATACATGTACAAAAATAAATAAATAAATAAATGTGCTCTTCTCAAACACAGGCAGCTTTACAGAAAGTGCCCTTTCAAAACATATTGTCATGTGACATAATTTGTGCCTTTTTTTTTTTTTT
Organism: Spinibarbus caldwelli; assembly: GCA_039654775.1. NCBI lineage: Eukaryota > Metazoa > Chordata > Actinopteri > Cypriniformes > Cyprinidae > Spinibarbus > Spinibarbus caldwelli. The sequence continues at coordinate 7,816,886 of CM077228.1, read as the reverse complement.
TTGATTAAGCAAACATCTTACTCCACTCACCCCTACCTGATCTTTTATTGTTTCCAAAACACACAAACTCTCAGGCACATATAACAGATAGTTAGATATGGTGTGTGTGTGTACAATAGCAGGGGGGATGGGGACAGTCTGTCTATCTGCCTTCTGTCCCCGGACAGTCGCCAGGGAAACAGCCAAGAGCCCTGTGACTGTTGTTATGATGATCACTCATTGCTTTTGGTTGTGGATGGTAATGAATGAAGAGTCTGATATACACTGATAACAACCTGAAATAACGAGGCCACTAAATAACTCCTGTGTGTGCGTATTAGTTGACAGATCTGTTATGCAAATCAGTGTGTGTTCAATGCTCTGAAACGCAGCGATTGTTCTCTGCTCCTTTAGGGGCCTGCTACACACAAAAGCCAAATCGACCGCATACACACACAGGTAAAAGCACATACCATGTATTAAATTACATATACCACCATAATACAGTGTAATGAAGTTGTTGACTTCAGGAAGATGATAAATACATCCCACTGGAGGTGCCTGTCATCTGGTAATGCTTGATTACAGCACACACATTATCACTAATGGTGCACCTGCACCTGCCACTATTACCCAGCATCCCCCACAATACTCTTAAAGGAGCAGTTCACCCCAAAATTAAGATTCTGTCATCATTACTCACCCTGTGTTGTTCCAAAACTGCATTTTATATATAAAGCAGAATGTTTTTCTATGCAATAACAGCAAATGTGACCCTGGACCACAAAACCAGTCATAAGTAGCACGGGTATATTTATAGCCAACAATACACTATATGGGTCAAAATTATCGATGTTTCTTTTATGCCAAAAATTATTAGGATATTAAGTAAAGATCATGTTCCATGAATATATTTAGTAAATTTCCCACCGTAAATATATCAAAACTTGATTAGTAATATGCATTGCTAAGAACTTCATTTGGACAACTTTAAAGGCGATTTTCTCAATATTTTGATTTCTTTGCACCCTCAGATTCCAGATTTTCAAAAAAATGTATCTCAGCCAAATACTGTCCTATCCTAACAAACCATACATCAATGGAAACTTATTTATTCAGCTTTCAGATGGTATATTTTTGTAAAAAAAAAAAAAAAACAATGGTGTAAAAAAATGGACCCTTATGACTGGTTTTGTGGTCCAGGGTCACAAATGGTAGCTGAGGCTGTCATTCTGCCCAGCATCCATCCGTTCATTTTTGGGTGAAGTGGCCCTTTAATAAGCGCGTCTTTGTATGCAAATATGGATGAGGCAAGAACAACACGACAGTCGTTTCAGATTAAAAGAAGGGTGGAGACCCAGAGAGGTTATTCGCGTTGTATAAATATGTTTAAAGTTCATATGAATCCATTGTACAAGCTCTAAATGCTCTAGCGCATAACGCACAATAATCGAGCTGTCATCTGATTGGCCAACTGAGCGCCGCGTCATCATATTATAGGCTCCGTAACCATTTTAATGTCAATAACAAGATGTTCTTTTTGCTTTTTCATCACATATTTTGTGCATACATAACGATTATGTTTGTGTATTAAAAATGAATAATGCGTAATCACGATAATCCGCATTAAAGGCATTTTAGAAGCTCACAATCATGCGAATAACATTTTAGTATTAATTTTAAATAGTTATATGCAGAAACAAAATGTGCCTACGTCGTGACTGGTTTAAATTGTCATTATGTTTAAAATGTACTTGTTTTACAAAAAGGTGTCATGCTGTCGTTTACCTCTTTACACAGTGGCAGGTTGCCTGACGCTCGTGCGCAGAAGAAGAGGGTTACAAAGCGCACAAAATAACAGGATGTCCAAAGCGCCCTCTTCTCCATCTCATAAGGCTGGAATTAAAGGAAAACAAGAGGTGCACTGGATCCGAGTGAAGATAACGAGGTTTCGCGATGTCTATGCGTAAACTACAGGCTGAAATGCGCTCTGCTCAGTGATAAGCTCCTGCTGTAGTTGCGCTCGTGCGGGCTTTGATTGACAGCGGGCGTCTGACGTCACGCCTGTCTGGTCCCCCACTCAGTTCACAAGACATCTTTTATTTAGGCCAAGTTAATCGGCTAAATTTAAGATTCACTAATGGTAATGTTCCAAAAATAAATAATATGTAAACTAATAAACAAACACTATATATTTGAACACTCCATGTTCTTTTATTAAAGTGACCCTTGGTAAGAAAGTCATGCTGGGAGAGCATGACAGAGAGAGAGACAATACGCAATAAATAATTCAGTAATATCACACAATTACACAACCTATTTATTGTCATGATGAAAAGGAAACAAGGTGAAAACGGGAAACAACAATGCAAGTGGGTGGAAATGCATTGCATAAACATCTGAAAAATATATGTATGTGCACACAAGTGTGATTATTCTCCTTCCAGGTGAGGAATATTTCATTTTTTACTTTCTATAGGGCTGTAAAAATGACTTTTCGTTGTTTGAACCACACCACTATCTATCTATATATCTATCTATCTATCTATCTATCTATCTATCTATCTATCTATCTATCTATCGTCTTTTGACATATGCATGCATTATTGTAAGAATATCACTAGTGATTATTATAATTTTCACGCTATTACAAAGATGAAAGGGATATACAGGAAAATTACATATTTTAATTTCTAAATCACTGCAGCAAAAATACTGTTTCATTATTTATTCGAAATCAGTTATTGTAAATCAAATTTAGCACTTTCCATGTCAAACAATCAATCAAGCATGATCTAGGCATTTTTCCTATAAAGATATGCCAAGGTAGCCTACACTTGAATAAGCAATTTATTTTTTAAATTACTTTTATTTCGCGTTTTAACATTATTTAAAAATGAAATAATATTATATTTTAATATTATATTATATTTTTAGAACGATATTGGGCTAACATAAGTACAACTTTAAGTCTTCGCAGACTGAGACATTCTTATTAATTATATTCTAACAGAGAAGCGAAACAAAACGCCATACAAGAAATGAATCAAAGTAAAATAAAATAAAATACAAGTAAGATATTTTCTCCAGATTCAACAGCAGATAGCGCTGCTGAGACTGCAATTAATCTCAAAGCGTGTTAATACATTCAAATGTGCTTACCACAGAATAAAACCTTACTCTACTAAACGAGTTTCGTCCACACATAAGGTGGCAACCCACATAAATGTGCACTTTTAAAACACAAACGAACATTCAGTCAAAAACATTCAAACAGCTTTCAGAACCGGAAGTCCCCAGCAGGCTTCTGTAGACGCTTCCGCTCTGTTTTTACACAGTCTATGGAGGAGAGGCAGGGAAAAAAGCGTATCCTCCATCCTGGTATTTGCCTTCATCCTGGTCCCTGCGAAGTCCCCGTACCCAAAACAGGAAGTAAGTACCAAAACCAAAGCTAAATTTCACTTTCGTGCACCTCTGTGCGCTGGACTTGTATCTTTCTATTCTTTACATGAAAAATAACGCACCGACATCGAATAATACCTCAAGGCTTCATGTTGCACATAAACATGGCGTCCCATTATTCCTCATCTGCTTATATTAAAGGAGCACATAGGAAATTTACAAGAAGGCAATAATCAGAATGGTGCATAACATTATTCTCTTAGCTGATATTATTCAGCTTTCTTCATAAAAATCATACAAGAGTCATACATTTGTGTTTTATTAAAGTTTGCGTTGGCTTAAATGCCTGTGGAGAAATCTATACAGCAGCTTTGGTTGCAAGAAAACTGTCTGAAATTTTACATTGGTATAATGAATATCCATTATAATGCAAATAACGTTAAAAGTGAGTCTGTCTGAGTGTGTGTGTATTAACCTGTAGGCTGAGCATGAACACAGGAGATGTCCCAGCCACTGTGACCCTTGAATCCGTCAATTCTGTCACGTTTACTCAGGACACTGATGGAAACATAATTCTGCACTGCCCTCAAAATGGTGAGACACACGACCTGTGACCCATCTCATGATATTGTGCTTTATTATATATGTGCTTTCTATAAATACACACACACACACACACACACACATATATATATTAGTGCTGTCAAACGATTAATCGTGATTAGTCGCATCCAAAATAAAAGTTTTTGTTTACATAATATATGCATGTGTACTGTATATATTTATTATGTATACGTAAACACACACACATACAGTATATATTTTGAAAATATTTACATGTATATACATTTATATATTTATATTTTTATATATAAATATATTTAATATATAAACATAACAATTTTTTTTAAAATATATACATGCATGTGTTTGTATTAATATAGTATTGTATTAGAATCACTTTTATTTCTATTCTTTCCTACTACTTGTTTTACTTCTGTTTCAGTTTTAATAACCATTTCTTACTATGTGTAAGTAAGTTGTTGTTTTTTTTTTAGCATGCGTGTTTGGCTCAGTGTTATTTGTTTCTGGATTACTGATAAACTAATGTAGTTTGATTTGTATTTGTTATCTATTTTAATTTTAGTTAAAGCTGGAGTAATGTTTGTCATTTTATTATTTTATTTTTTATTTTTTTATTATGTCTGTATAGGCTTTTTATTAAGTTTTAGTTTTATTTAATTTGAGTTATTTTAGTACTTCAACAAACTACATGGAAATGAAAGAATATATATATATTGAATTTATAAATGTATATATATGTATGTGTGTGGTTGTACATACACATACAGTATGTAGTTGTTTTTTGGTGTTTGGCTTAGTGTTATGTTAGAATCATTATTATACTCTTATAGCTTTTGTTCTTTAATATTTTGAATTGTTTTTAGCTTTATTTTTTTGTTTTCATTTAAATGTTAAGTTTTGAAATTTTGCATTTGTCATTTTTATTTAATTTCTTTATTTTTTTAAATGTGTATATATAGTATTTATAGGTTTTAGCTTTTAGTTTTGGATCTGTTTTAGTTGTTTTAATACTACAATTGATTGCTTCTGTTGTCCTCATTTGTAAGTCGCTTTGGATAAAAACGTCTGCTAAATGACTAAATATATATATAAATATAAATATACACAGTATACACGCCTATATCATGTAAACAAAAACCTTTATTTTGGATGCGATTAATCGTTTGACAGCACTTATATATATATATATATATATATATATATATATATATATGTGCTTTATTTGTTTATATAATGTGCTTGTGTGGTTTGGACATGCAGATGGGGAGGATCTGGGTTCAGACGGGACCACCGAACCTGTTCACAAAAGACTGCGGTTGTCCAATGAAGATGACGAAGACCCTCAGGACTCTACCTCAACGGAGTATTCTGTTGTCACTCTGCCAAGTGAGTATAAACACACATGCACATGTTTGTACACCGTTTATATATTTAAGTGACTTTTATACCAAATGATAATGCAAATAGTCAGAACTCAGAAAGAGCTTTATTACCAAGTATGTTTACTCACACAAGAAATTTGACTTGGTGACAGGAGCTTCCAGTGCAGAAGAAAGTACGGACATAGTGCAAACAAACATGATATTGCAGAAATACATAGGAATTACACAGTAGAGATGGAATATAACACTAATATAAGAAAAACAGAAAATTACATAATGCACTATATACAGAAGTAGAAATATAGAGAAAAACATGTAATTGTTTAAATGAATGTACAGATGTTATTTACAAATACTGATGTTTTTTAAACCGCCTATTTATTTATATATATATATATATATATATAAATACAGGTGCATCTCAATAAATTAGAATGTCGTGGAAAAGTTCATTTATTTCAGTAATTCAACTCAAATTGTGAAACTCGTGTATTAAATAAATTCAATGCACACAGACTGAAGTAGTTTAAGTCTTTAGTTCTTTTAATTGTGATGATTTTGACTCACATTTAACAAAAACCCACCAATTCACTATCTCAACAAATTAGAATATGGTGACATGCCAGTCAGCTAATCAACTCAAAACACCTGCAAAGGTTTCCTGAGCCTTCAAAATGGTCTCTCAGTTTGGTTCACTAGGCTACACAATCATGGGGAAGACTGTTGATCTGACAGTTGTCCAGAAGACAATCATTAGCCACGTTTACATGTACACTTTTTTGTCATTCCGATTAAAATCATTCCGATTGAAAGATTTGGTGGACTGTTTACATGAGACATAATCTAATCCGATATGGTGTTTACATGTGCCTGTGCTTTCAGTTTTGGGACACACTAAGTATAAGTAGCCTAACAACAAATACAAATCACCAGAGGAAAAAACGCCCGTATTTGCGTTAATATTTTTAATAGCTGTATGCACTTGCTTAGAATAAACGGACTAATATTAGAATCCCTTGCATTAATTCGAGCGCTCAGTCATATGGCGAGAACACGATCATATAAATCATACGGCCGTCTTCTGTACCACACACAGAACCAAACTGATTTCTCATTTCTAATAACTAAGTTGCACAGATATATCTACCAGATAAAATAATAAACACAATATAGCTTGATCTCAGCCAGTTGATCAATGCATATCATCATACCGCCCTAATTTCTTAATGTTAAATCATTAAAGGATAAAATAACAGTACAACCCTCTGTAATGCCGCTCTGAAATGAATTGTATTCTGATACTAAAAAGTTTTACTGTAGCCTAATTAAATGGAACAAATACATGATTTCTTACCAAGAGATGCTAAACAATAAATCAAAGGAGTGTTGCTTTATGAACACAGAGAGTGATCGCAACGAGCTGTATCACAAACAACATTTCCAAACGTGTTTTCGTACAATATTCATGGCATGAGCACTTATAAATTCAAGCAGATAGGAAATTATGAATCTGTAATAAACATAAATACAAATGACAAAGGCAAATTTTGGTCAAGTTGTTTATTTTCATTGAGCTATACTTTCACTATCATCATTGTGTTGTTTCTAAGCTGAAAAGCAGAAAAGCGCGCTTCATTTCAGATCCGTTTTTCACTCCGGGCATGAGAGCAGATACGTTAGCTCATAACACAGCAAGCATTCTCCATTCTAATGTGTTTTTACTGTATAATTGAAATTTTAACTTTATACCTCCACTATTACCCAGTCTCTACTGTAGTGTCGGTGTCCCCAAATCACAGAATACTACGTTGCCGACATCACATTCACGTTCTGACGACCCGACCTCTTGACGTGATGACGTTGACGCAAAGTAATCGGTTTAATGTGTTTACATGGCAGAATTTTAATTTTGTTCGGTTTATAGAAAGGTTTATCCCACCCCTCTCAAACCGATTACAATTTCATTCGTTTTGGGCATTTTTATTCCGATTGAGGTGTTTATATGGAGCATTTTCATTCGGATTGGACTTTTAAACCGATTACAATGCTCTATGTAAACGCACCTATTGACACCCTTCACAAGGAGGGTAAGCCACAAACATTCATTGCCAAAGAAGCTGGCTGTTCACAGAGTGCTGTATCCAAGCATGTTAACAGAAAGTTGAGTGGAAGGAAAAAGTTTGGAAGAAAAAGATGCACAACCAACCGAGAGAACCGTAGCCTTATGAGGATTGTCAAGCAAAATCGATTCAAGAATTTGGGTGAACTTCACAAGGAATGGACTGAGGCTGGGGTCAAGGCATCAAGAGCCACCACACACAGACGTGTCAAGGAATTTGGCTACAGTTGTCATATTCCTCTTGTTAAGCCACTCCTGAACCACAGACAACGTCAGAGGGGTCTTATCTGGGCTAAGGAGAAGAAGAACTGGACTGTTTCCCAGTGGTCCAAAGTCCTCTTTTCAGATGAGACCAAGTTTTGTATTTCATTTAGAAACCAAGGTCCTAGAGTCTGGAGGAAGGGTGGAGAAGCTCATAGCCCAAGTGGCTTGAAGTCCAGTGTTAAGTTTCCACAGTCTGTGATGATTTGGGGTGCAATGTCATCTGCTGGTGTTGGTCCATTGTGTTTATTGAAAACCAAAGTCACTGCACCCGTTTACCAAGACATTTTGGAGCACTTCATGCTTCCTTCTGCTGACCAGCTTTTTAAAGATGCTGATTTCATTTTCCAGCAGGATTTGGCACCTGCCCACACTGCCAAAAGAAACCTGGGTTTCCATACCACCTCAGCAGTGCCACAAACTGATCACCTCCATGCCACGCCGAATTGAGGCAGTAATTAAAGCAAAAGGAGCCCCTACCAAGTATTGAGTACATATACAGTAAATGAACATACTTTCCAGAAGGCCAACAATTCACTAAAAATGTTTTTTTTTTTATTGGTCTTATGAAGTATTCTAATTTGTTGAGATAGTGAATTGGTGGGTTTTTGTTAAATGTGAGCCAAAATCATCACAATTAAAAGAACCAAAGACTTAAACTACTTCAGTCTGTGTGCATTGAATTTATTTAATACACGAGTTTCACAATTTGAGTTGAATTACTGAAATAAATGAACTTTTTCACGACATTCTAATTTATTGAGACGCACCTGTGTCTATATATATATATATATATATATATATATATATAAACCATGCTTTAATATTTAATTGAAACCAATTAAATTTGAAATTCTGTATAATAAGTAAATAATTACATAAATGCATTTATTTGTAATAAAACACGATGGTGCCGTGAGAGGTTTGGGACGACATGCAGCGGCACCGTCTCAGAATCAGAGCGTTCCAGGAGTGGTGCGTCTGCAGCAGTACAGAGATCGTTTCCGCACAGAGTCTATCTTTGCTGTACTGCACGTACTGAATTAAAGTAACAGCGCATTGTTTGTGGTAAATATGAACACGGATTGACACAAAAATGTAGTAATTACACTATAAAAGCATATAATTAAAGTCTACTGTGTTTCACAGTCAAGACATACGTCTTTTTGGCTAGGTTTAAAGCAAAAGAGCACTTTTAGAGAAACAAGGCAATAATAGATGGCACTCGTGGAGGTATGGAAAGCAAAGTTCTTTATGAACCGCAGGATTGTTTATAATAAAGATTTAAATGCAGTAGAGCTGACTGTTTCTGCCAGTCATAAGTTAATATAGAATGTTTGTGATAACATAAGAAAAGTAGTTTACATGTGTTGCCACTTGCTTGAGCAACTTAATATATAAATCTAGAAGTAAATGCAAAAGTAAAAAGCATTGAATAATGTGTTGCTTACATTGATTGCGTTTAAACACGTCTATAAACACTGTATTACTGTAAAAAAAAAAAATCACAATGAAAAAGCATTTTCAGTAACAATGTTTGGATGTAAAATCAAAATAATGGATAAATGTTGTGTTTGTGGTAAACAGATGGATCTGTAGTGGACTCCTGTCTGAAATCAGGCTTGTGCTGTGTGTAAGCTTTTCTGCAACAATTGCACAATTGTAAAAACAAAAATGCACTGGATGATCAAACATTTAGGTGAGATAAATGTATATTTTTGAAAAATGTCTAAAAAATGCCCCCCCTCCACCCCTCAAATTAAAAAAATCCTCTCTCACAAGAGTCACCTAAGAGGGGAATTCCCCCATTTTCAAAAATGAAATTCAGGCACTGAATAAATGTATAAAAATCCTGATTGGAGTATCACTATAAATCATTTTACATGATAAAAAGATGGCTTTGAAAAGATCGGTATCGGTGATCGGTATCGGCGGATACTGCTTTCTATGATCGGCCTCAAAAATCCTGATCGGCGCACCCCTAGCACTTAATGGTGATATAATGCATTAAACTGTAAAAAGGGATATTTTATTAACTGGTTTGTGCTGATTTTAGTTACAGAAGGTGATGAAAGTTTCGAGGTGACAATGACTGCTACAGAGATGAGAGATGGGGAGCTGGAATCAGACGATCCTTCTGAAACAACAGTAGAAACCTTATATGTTTAATAGTGCTATACAGCTTTTTTATCAGCTTTAATTGCTGGCTATGGATTTAATACTTCATTTAGTGTGTTATTCATTTATTTCTGATTATTTAGGTAGTATATAAATATAAAAATGTTGTTTGTCAACAGGATAAGGATTCTTCTGTCCAAAAAAAAGGTAAAGATGTTTCAGCTGTCAGTCAAGCCTGGTTCACCACGAAAGAGGATAAAGACACACTGGTTAATAAAGGTAAAACATATTTCTTATTGATAGAGGTCTGTATTGTCATGCAAACCCAGCATAAGAAATATAGGACCTGATATCAGTACACACAGTCTTATTATTTGTTATATATCCTTAGGTCACAAATGGAAACAGGGTATGTGGTCAAAAGAGGAGATTGATCTCCTGATGAGCAACATAGAGCGTTATTTAAAGGTGAGTATGCATTACAGATGCATCACATTTGCTGGAGGTGCCATCTTTGATTTGCACCCTCACTATTCATCTTTCTGTGCATCCCAACTTAGACCCGAGGGATTCGGGACCCTGCGGAGATCATCTTTGAGATGTCAAAAGAGGAGCGAAAGGATTTTTACCGCAGTATAGCGTGCGGTTTGAATAGACCGTTATTCGCTGTATACAGACGTGTACTACGAATGTACGATAACCGAAACCACGTAGGCAAGTAAGTTGCTTTTATTTATCTTTTAAACAGATTTACAAATCCAAACAGAATCAATTATACATCTAAAATGACTGGTGTAATATTTGATATGTGCTATTCTTGTCGTTTAGATACACTGATGAGGAGATCAATAAATTGAAAGAGTAAGTTGAGCCGTGAATCTTGAATGTCATGAAGTGTGACCTGAATGTGTGATCTACATTGTCAGATTTGGGTGTGTTTTTAGGCTAAGAGAGAAACATGGAAATGACTGGGCTACCATTGGGGCGGCACTTGGTCGCAGTGCATCGTCTGTGAAGGACCGCTGCCGTCTCATGAAGGACACATGCAACACCGGTCAGTTTTTCCAAATTTGCATTTTAGTGTCCCCACCGAGGAGGTTAAATTAATATTATATGTTAATATTAAACAAAAAAAAATATTAAACAAATATACTTCTATGTTATAACTATGTTATAAAATATGTATTTAACAAAAACCTAATTATTAAAAATAATATAATAGCATAATATTTAAATATTAATAATGAGAGAATTATTACCTATTAAAATAAAAATATTATTTTAATAGGTAAATAATATTAAAACCTATTAAATATTTTTATTATCATTATAAATTTTATATTTCATAAATTAAATTGTGTATACTTCATTGAATGTATTAATAAATAATTAATTTAATTATTTTAAGTCTTATTTTATTATTTAAGTAAAATTAGAATGACTAAGAAAATATAAAATAAAAATTAAATTATAAATTATGTAAACAATAGTGTATTATTATGCAGTTTATTTTTTATCATGCTTATATATTTATTTATTTGTGTGACATCATTGTAAACTCTCATGCTTTAGGAAAATGGACGGAGGAAGAGGAGAGAAGGTTGGCAGAGGTGGTCCACGAGTTGACGGGCACAGAGGTGGGTGACGTTGTAACTCAGGGAGTCTCTTGGGCATCGGTGGCTGAACTTGTCGGCACTCGCTCAGAGAAACAGTGCCGCTCCAAATGGCTCAACTACCTTAACTGGAAACAGAGCGGTGGCACGGAGTGGACCAAAGAAGATGACATCAACCTTGTTCGCAGGTAGTTCACAGCAAAATTCACAATACCTATTCACAAACTAATTATGAATCATTAATCATAATTATGCATGAGTAGGATAGCTGAACTGGATGTGGAGGATGAGAATGAAATTAATTGGGACATTCTGGCTGGTGGGTGGAGCAGCGTTCGCTCGCCTCAGTGGCTCCGCAGCAAATGGTGGACCATCAAAAGACAAGTGGCCAATCACAAGGAACTTCCCTTTCCTGGTGAGACGCATTCTTTATAGTTGAGCATGTCTGTTATAATCTGAGTTCAGACACTGAAGCAGTGTTTTCTGTGTTGTGTAGTCTTGTTGAAAGGGCTGCAGGATGTTGTGGAGGCGCCACCGTCTGCGATGAACAAGGTTGTGGTTGTTGGTTCTCGATCTGCTAATGCTTCGCCCAGCCCTGTTACAGCACTGCAGATCCCGGTCCAGATTCCAGTGCAGATCACACATGTCTGTGAGTCAAGTAACCTGTGAATGTAGTTTCAGTGAATTTTGTGGTTATAACAGATCAGTGTCGTTGTAGATTCAATGCACCATTTTCTCTCTCCACAGCTTCTTCAGATGCTGCAAGCGGTGCCTCGGACAGTGAAACCATCACATTGAACTCCGGGGCTTTACAGACCTTTGAATTACTGCCTGTGAGTACCTCAGATTTTACTTTGATCATTTTTCAAAACTATAAGATTTATAAGCTGTGTTTATAAAAGATTTGTGTAATTTCCTCCCTAGTCATTTCACCTGCAGCCCACTGGCACCCCTGGAACGTATTTCCTGCAAACAGGAACCAATCAGAGCCTCCCACTTACACTCTCTGCCAATCCCATGGTCACACTCACAGCTGCAGCTTCGCCATCTTCACCAGACCAGATTATTTTACACAGCCTCACCGTAAGTCTTTTGTGTGCACAAGGGTTATAGTTAACTACAATTATTAAAAAACATATTTGTTATTTGAAATGAAATAACATAAAAAACTTTTTTATTTGCCAAGGCAACTTTTTTACTTTAACATTTTTTATTTAGTTTGATATTGAAGTACTAAAATCACTAAAACTAAAACTGAAATAAAAAGTATTAAAAACTAAGTAGACATTTAAAAAATTAATACAAATTACTAAAGCACACAGCAAAATTACAAACACTAAAATGATTTTTAATAATTTCATTAAAAGTAAAATAAAAATAATAATAAAAAATTATAATATTATATTACTGGTACTAAAATAAATATTTTACACACATATTGACATTGTGCATTTTTGAAAATAAAAATTAATAAAAATGACAAAAACACACTCAAACACAAAATTTTTAATTATTTTCCATTTTAATTGTTTTATTAAAAGTAAAATATAAATGACAAATAAAATAAATATGAATACAAAATTTGTAGGGAAAAATAAAAATAAAAATGACAAAACACAGCAAAAGTACCAAATTTATAAACTTAATTTACGGAATTATTTTAAGTTTTAATTTTAAGTATATTATTAAAACGAAAATGAAATTAAAAACTAAATCAAGATATTAATAGTATGTTAATGATACTAAAATATTTACCAAAAATAATGTGGTGTCACAAAGCTTGTAATTCTCTATCTTCCGCCCACTTTCACCGTCTGCATCAGACCGACAATGAGAATGTGACCGTTCAGATGTCCCACCCTGGCATCATCATCCAGACGGTGACCTCAGAGGACCTTTCGGACCCTCTCGGCCAATCGGAGCTGGAGGGAGAGCAGGAGCTAGAGAAGGAAGAGCCTTCGGAAAACCAAAACAACTCTGGAGAAGAGGAGCAGAGTGAAGAGAGATCAAAAGATGTACAAGAAGAAGAAAAGGTTTCATTTTCTGAATCCATTACAAAAATGAAAGTGTTCTCATGCCACCTTTCTGTCATGAAATTCTTCTTTCTTTGTTTAGACTCTCCACTCTCCTAAGGTTGGGGAAACTGTAGAGAGCTCTGGGATGGGTGAAGGAGCCGTGCTCATGGTTCCGTCTCCGAGCAGCTTTATTCCTACTAATGAGGACATCAGCACGGATTCTGTCCTTCCGCTTGGAACGCTGACAGGTAAAGATGTTAACTAGTTGACTTAGTCTGGTAAGTTCTTTAGAAGGCTAACAGGTAAGCGCTCTAACCATTTGTTTTTCCATACAGATCCCATTCTGCAGAACCAGGAAGAGGGATCAGACTGATCCACAAGACACAAAAACACTGACTTTAGAGGATGCGTTCCTTTATATAGGGACAAATGCAGCATGCAGGATCATCCAAACTTCATCAAAAGAAATGTGCGTGCATCAAAACACTTCAGTATTTATTTATCATGCAAGTTCCTGAGCCTCATCTGTGTCTCAGTGCGGTTAAAAACATGAAATACTCTGAAACTACACTTTTTTTATGGTGTATTTAAAATTATGTAATACGTTCATTATTTTAAATGTTATTTTTTTGTGTATGTATATCTAGATTTGACTAGTTTTTGTAGCCTGCTTTCCTGCTTAACAGTAAAACCTGATATAAAGCTACGTGACGCTGCACTGTTCTGATATATTAATTAGAGAGGTTGTACAAGAATGTTTGCATCATTCCAAATGTTCACTAGACTAGATGGCCATAATTTATCAGATGGTTTAAATATTCACCTTATCTGTAAGTTAGTGCCTTTGTGTTTATTTATTGAATAAACAAAATTTTGTCACCACTTGCATGTCATTACTATTGTCCCATTGAAATGATCTGATCTCATTAATAAAATGAACTGGACTGTTGTAGCTCAGAGATTAAGAAACAGGAAAGAGGAAATAAATGTTATTGGTTAAATCTCAGTAAATTTTAAATTATTAAGATCTGACTTGTCCCCAAAAGGTGCCTTAAGGGAAGGACTGTTTTACTGAGCTAGAATAGCTTAAGGTATATATATATGTATATGTATATGTATATATATATATATATATATATATATATAGTTTTTTTATGGAAATGTGTCCAATTTCTGCACCGTAATACCTATCAAAATGGCAAAAATGTTGATTATGGAGGCTGCTTCTGGAAATACATGATAAACATTTTAAATTAATAAAAAACAAAACAGTCCTCTCACCTACAGAAAGTGTAATTTTAATATTGTTTATTTATGCCCTTTTATAGTTTTAGGTTTTTTTTATAGTTTTTATTAATGTTTTGTTAGTTTATATTTTTATGCGTTATGGTTTTGATAAAATTTTTAAATTGTTAAAAGTTTTTTTTAAATATTATTTTCATTCGGTTTATTAGTTTTTTTTATATTATTTTATCAGTTAGTAATTTTAATGCCTGAACTACAACCAAACGAAAATTAGCAATGTTACTTACTGAAATAACTTCAGGATTTTTATGGAATATTTATCTTGTATGTTATTTCAGTTTTATTTCAATTAAAAATGTATTTATTTTTTTTTTTTAGTTTTCTGCCTATGACCCTGCGGTTTTGTGGTTTCATTTATTAATGCTGACACACGTATTGGCCACAAGAGGGAGCTGATAATCAGCTATTTTTCACTTGCTTTACGCAATAAATAGGAACTTGTGCAAATGTTAAAGAAGGCTAGACATTTTGGAATTAAATCAGTGACCCAACCTGAACCAGCTTTCATTTTTTGAGCGCTTTAACACGACTTGAATGGTAGAAGCTGAAGTGCAGTTTTCCATCCTCTAGGCGGCAGAAGCATTTAAACTAATGTTATGATGGATACATCGACTAAAAGCGTCAAAACACGTTTTTAATGTGTCTTAAATATAAAATCTTGTCGCTTAATAATAAGCGAAGTACTTGTGTTTATAACCCAAACTGGGTTTGTGAAGGAACTGAAGGGGGTTTATGAGTTTAATGAAATGCTAATATTTAATTAAATCATAAAAAAGTTGCATTAAAACAAATCAATCACGAAAAACGAAATATTATATTTGTTTACCTGCATGTCATGTGACCATAAATGTCAGAGAACCACGAACATGCAAATATGATTTACTTCATTCTTAAAATATTTATTTTAAAATCTCAGGAGTACTTCACATAAAAATATATTAGGTGAAAGAAGATCAGATGACAAAAAGTTGGTGAATGTGTGCATTTTAATATGTTTGAAAGACAAACAAAAGTAATACATGGTAAAATAACTGAGTGACAACTTCATAGAAAAATTTATATGTTCATCAGAATTTGATGCAGCGTTGAAACACTTCTTAAACCTGAAATGATTTTGTAAATCCTTTGGTCAAATGCTGTTTAGCCACCTGACTAATGTCTGACCTCTGTGTGAATGTCCACAAAACTGGAAGACTTTCTGAATGTAAGCTGTAGGCTATTTTAGACAGGAACATTTAAAAGATGAAAAAGAGAAATTAAAGAGAATCAATAAATTATGAATAAATTGTTGCTAATGTGTAAATAATATGTAATCATGTAACCCATAAAAAGTAACTGTAGTCTGATTACGAGTATTTTAAAATGTAATTTAATCTAATTACAAGTACTTCATTTATGGAATCTGATATTTGATTACGCAATCAGTTACTACCCAGCTCTGTGTGTGTGTGTGTATATATATATATATATATATATATATATATATATATATATATATATCTTTGATTTATTAACTATTATGTAGACTAACTTTTAAATTCTGATGTTGTGGATATACTATATGGCGTAATATCTTTGTTTTTGTGTTTCCCCTACAGAATATGTTTGGACCGTAGAGTGTGGACAGATTTTTACTGTAATGATGAATGTCTGCTCAAGGACAGGTAAGACTTAGAGCTTGTTTTTTTGTGTTTTGTTATGTACTGCACATGTGTTACCATCATTTTCTTTTTGGAGGTCACCCCTCTAAAAAGCAAATGATGGTAACCTAAACGGGTGGGGAAGGGACAGCGGTTCAGAATTTTTATACAGCTATTTTTTTTTTTCTGTCAAGAAGCATAACCGCTGCTGGACATGGTGCCGGAGCTCAGGTGTGGGGGACCCAAATCATCCCCACAACACTCGCTCATATTGCAGAGATCTGGCTGGGGTCAAACCAGCAACCTCTGAACCATGAGGCAGCGCTCTTATCTGTGAGCCACAGATCTCTTGTTTTATTTTCACTATTCACCTGTATATGATTTTACAATAAATCAGTTAAAGCTTTCAGTTGGGTGATTGTTGTCTGAGGAGGGATTTGAACCTGTGCCTCCATCGCAGCCTTATCAGCTGAAAACACACGCTTAACCACTAACCCATTGTGGCTTCCACATTTTAGTCTTTGCTTTTATGGCAGTTTGTTGAATGTAACAACAACAATCTATAGTAACCAGTAGTGAGATTTGAACTCTGGTCTCCTGGTTGAAAATGCAATACTTTATCCATTACTGGTGTTTTTTGAGTGCTTTGGACAGGGTTGTATTGAGAGGTTTGTTGTAAAGGATGACAAATGTAAGCAATTCTGAGATTTGAACTCTGGTCTCCTAGATGAAAACACAACACTTTATCCACTGTAACTGTTGGTTTTCACGAGTGTTTTGGATAGAGTTGTATTGAGAGGTTTGTTGTAAAGGATGACAGACTTAAGCAACAGTGAGCTTTAAACCAAAACTTTCACGTATGAAAGGCAAACACTTAATTGCTTTAACATGATCAATAGTGGGATTTCAACTCAGGTGTATTTTCAGACAAGCATTGATTTATATAAAGAAAACTGCTTTACCAGTAGTCAGATTACGCTTTAAGACACTGTCTTCACTTAAAAACTTTGAAATACATGAGATTTAAAACAAGACAATTATCAATATCAGTATTTAATAATCAGTATCAATGATTCATCAGTCAGTATCTGTGTTTTTCAATCCTCTCATCCCTCATGGAGGAATCTGTCATGCAGTTTTGAGCAACATGTAGGCTAAGTAATGTGTGCAAATGGCAGTTTTTTTTTTTTTTATTTGACAAAATTATGAATAAATGAAATGAGCTTTGTCATTTTTTTTTTTAATCATTCCTGCAAAACAGTAGCACTTTTTAAAATCATGTTTTGGAATATTTTTAAATTTTTGTTTTGTTTTGTCTTGCAACTTATTTTATGATTAAAATGTTATGTCTTTGTTTGCAACCCAGAAAGTTTACAGAAAAAGGCCTACTTTCAAAAACTTAATCATTATTATTTTTTAAAATACAAATTCAAATCCAACTTTAATTTAATTAGCTGTAGATATGAGTTGATTTGTTAATTATTAATCTAGTTAAAGACAAAGATGTAAACACTTCTTGTCTAAAACCAGCTAGTGGTCACAAAGACCTGGTGAAATGTGAACAAACAAAGTTCCCCTTGTGTTTCAGCAGAACTTGTATAAAACCTTTCCATGTTTCACAACTTTCTACTAAAAAAATAAAGCACAACAAATGTATATTGTGTATATGTGTTTATTCATTACATAAAATCCAAATTACAACAGTTCATAACCAAAATAAGGTAAGGTTTTCATATCAAATAACACAGTGTTCAGTAATTTAGAAAAATGAACAAAAAGCATAATTTACAATGACTGCTGCATGTCTTTAATCAAGTGCTCTTATTCAAGATTGCATTTCTAATAATTTAAATACAAAATAAAGATTTTTCCTAATTAGGAATGTACCATAGGTGTGTCATGTACAAATATAAAAGCATTATGCATTACATTGCCATGGCTTATTTCAAAACTTCCCAGTCTTGTCATTACATTGGCATATAGGTTAAGCTGTGTACAGCATTCAGGGTGCAAAATGTGTGCACGGACATCCCAGAGTGCAACTGATCGCTAGCATATTTGCATCTATAATATGTTTAGTCCACTAACATGGCTCCCAAAGGCAGACTGGCCCTGCCCACACAAATGGGGCTTGTAGGAAAATGAATTCTCCTGATTGAAGAACTCAAGTGGGGTTCCAAAGCACCCACATAACGATGAACATTCCGCTGATTGGGATGGTTCCCATGGAAACAGCGTTATAAGGCATTGCTCTGGTTATCACGTCCCACGTCATGGAAATACAAGTTGGCACAGATACACAGCAGAACGATGGAACAGAGCATGTAGTAGATCAAGTTGCGAAACTTGGGCTCCAGATCTCCTTGCCTATACCAGTATATCTGAGAGAGAAAGCGATGGATGTGATTTCATTTCTTTCGATTATGAATTGCATTTGAGACCATTTATTTCACTTCGGCACCATTTAAACAATTAAACATAATGCTTTTTAGATTACATTGCAAGTTCTTACTCACCAGAACCAACACTGATCCGCAGACTAGAATGATACAGATGGCAAAGAATATATTCAATGGCTTGGGAGGAAGAGATGGGAAGACGAATGAGCTAATGATGGTCACCTGAAAGAGATGGCAAAATTTCAGAGTTAATAATGACAATATGATTAACAGATATATACTGAGATCTTTATTAGTGGTAAAACTTACCAGAACGAGTAAAGACGCAAGTCCACCGACCACTAGATTGATGATTCTATCCTGAAAGTGATCGACAAAAATATATTAGTGTAGTTGACAGAAAATAGTTGCACTTATAGGTGCTGCAGTAAATATTATTATTTACATAGCACCAATATATCAAGAGTGAACAAAGCTGGTTAAAGTTTAAAATAAAAAATAGTCACATTGTGAGATTTAAAGGAATAGTTCACCCAAAAATGTGAAATGCAATAATAAGAGTCTATAATCCATAATGCTTCCTCCAGTGAAAAAGTCCATCTCATGTTGTCCTCTCACATCAAAATCCACCAACATATTTGTTTAGAAAAGTTTTCACTTGTAAACAGCTTGATCTGTGCATATTTCTATCCTGATTAATACAAGACCATTTTTAATTAATAAAGGATTTGAAGTGAAAAGTTTTTTTTTTTTTTTTTTTTTTTTTTTTACAAAAAAGCATCTTTTCACTTAAGACATTAATTGATGGACTGGAGTCGTTTGGATTACTTGTGAATTACTGTGATTTTTTTATCAGCTGTTTGGACTCTCATTCTGACGGCACCCATTCACTGCAGAGGATCCATTGGTGAGCAGTGATATCACGCTAAATTTCTCCAAATCTGTTCCGATGAAGAACTCACCTACATATTAGATGGGTTGAGGGTGAGTAAATTTTTAGCAAATTTTCATTTTTGGTGAACCTTTAAAGTCATAATTAGTTTTTTTTTAATTTTTTTTTTACATGCAATAATACTTCTAGATATTGTTCTGTATCAATTACAATGTAACATTTTTCTAAGCAAAACTGATGATCAATCAGAAAATCATGGTCCTGATAATATAACAGGTGCATTACCCTGGCCGACGTCTCCCCGAACAGAGGCCTGTTGTCCATGCCGCTGGTGCCATAGGTGCGCGTAGTGAAGTCATCCATGACCAGAGCAGTGCACGCACCCTTTCCTGATATCTTCTACCAGCAGCACGTCCTCTGGAGCGGAGGACGGCAGTGCATGTCCACTGCTCTTTAGGTTGGGTTTGCTTCTCACGGCAAGAGATTCAGAGGCAGGACATAGTCACGGTCAGGTTACCTAGAGCGTTAAATCATTAAAACATTCATTTAATTCACTCATAATTTCATGGCACGTCAAAGTGTGTGATATGAACTAACAAATCCCAGAGCCCCAGCACTTAATGACCTGTCACGAACTTTGCTCCTTTTTCCATGAATCCAAAGACTTTTATTACAATAGAGCTTCAGAGTAACACAACAAGACTGCCTTTCTAATAATCAGCCCAAGGGGCTTGAGTTGATTCAGGCGGACTGGATCATGAAACCATAAGAACAGCCTTAAAAATGTGTGGTTGGTCATGTGAGAGCTTGATCTTGACGTCAGTGTAGAAGGAAAGAAGGCTCTGCTCAGTTTATGTGGTTTGTGGCTTATGCAGAGCACTGTTAGTGTTTATTTAACCATATAGTCATACAAACATGACATTTAAACAATATTATGCCAATTTATTTGTGTCACAAGTATATTAGTAATGGTGCCACTAGAAAAGACATCCTTAAAGAGACAGTTCCCCTAAAAATGAAACTTCTGTCACCATTTACTTATTACATTACTGTTATTAGTTTTTTGTTCTGTAAGTCAAATAAGTTTGGAACAACATCATGTATGCTAATAATAATAATAACAATAAGCATTTTTGGATGAACTATTCCTTTAACAGGAACATTAAGTTCTTAAAACTATATATATATAATTTTATGTACGCAACCTACAGCACATTACCTTGCAATCCGATGCAAATCTTCATTATGATAATGGATAATGTCTCAAAAATTCTGGATGCAGTTCGTGTCAAAAGTTATCCAAGTATGGAAGCCAATGCTGATCTCCAGGCTATTTTTCAGCTCTGTAACCAAATAAAGCAAATGGACCATTAGTGTCTAATGTCTCATGCATTCATTTCCTAGTAACTTATTGATTGTTCTAGTCTAGATTCTTCTCAAAATGATGGCCTATTTAAAATTGTTTAGTAGTAACAAAACAATCGTACATCCCTTTCAGATAACCGCGTTCATCTAAACACTTATCAGTCCAGTAAATGACTTTATAGCGTTGACTGTAATGTATTAATGCAGGTGCATGAACCGATTTTTGTTTATATATTCACTTATTTACTGATCAATAAATATCATCCACTTAACTTTTTTTTTTTTTTAGTCTTACCATGTGTGACAGCTGAGCTCAATGCTTTCAGTTGAAAAAAAAAAAGTACATATGACCACAAACAGATTGTTGTAGATTAAAATTAAGCCACGAAAAAGCTAACAAGCTAATGTGAAAGAAAACAAACCGTCTGACCGGCACAGAGTGAATTAGAGTATAATAAACTACTAAACTTATTAAACTTACCTGTATATAACAAACAGAGGGATTTATTGATCACACGGGGGTGTTTTCCGATCGGAGCATTATCCGCGTGACTTCAAAATATCAGTTATGACGACTCGCTACATGAAACCGGAAGTGACGTACTCTTAAAGGGCCATGCGGTCCGTTATATGTTTATTTATTTGGTGAAGACACAAACCTCAAATTTGGTCAAATTGCCATTTAAATGCACAAATGAATCTAAAAAAAAAAAAAAAAATAACAGAAATAAAATGTGTTGTTCATAATAGCACATCAAAGTCAAACACATCAAAAATAATCATCGCTGATACTCAATAATAGGGTACAATTTCTTCATGGATTTTGATTTTCAATAATTAACGTATTTCCCTGAATTAATATTGATATTCACAAGCTATTTTGTTTTATAGTCTTCTACATTTCACAAGTGTTTTATAACTTTGTCTCAACCCAAAGTACTTGTATTAGTGAAAAAGTCTATAGTCTCTGCCTAATTACAATATACAGGTGCATCTCAATAAATTAGAATGTCGTGGAAAAGTTCATTTATTTCAGTAATTCAACTCAAATTGTGAAACTCGTGTATTAAATAAATTCAATGCACACAGACTGAAGTAGTTTAAGTCTTTGGTTCTTTTAATTGTGATGATTTTGGCTCACATTTAACAAAAACCCACCAATTCACTATCTCAACAAATCAGAATATGGTGACATGCCAATCAGCTAATCAACTCAAAACACCTGCAAAGGTTTCCTGAGCCTTCGAAATGGTCTCTCAGTTTTGTTCACTAGGCTACACAATCATGGGGAAGACTGCTGATCTGACAGTTGTCCAGAAGACAATCATTGACACCCTTCACAAGGAGGGTAAGCCACAAACATTCATTGCCAAAGAAGCTGGCTGTTCACAGAGTGCTGTATCCAAGCATGTTAACAGAAAGTTGAGTGTGTGGAAGAAAAAGATGCACAACCAACCGAGAGAACCGCAGCCTTATGAGGATTGTCAAGCAAAACTGATTCAAGAATTTGGGTGAACTTCACAAGGAATGGACTGAGGCTGGGGTCAAGGCATCAAGAGCCACCACACACAGACGTGTCAAGGAATTTGGCTACAGTTGTCATATTCCTCTTGTTAAGCCACTCCTGAACCACAGACAACGTCAGAGGCGTCTTACCTGGGCTAAGGAGAAGAAGAACTGGACTGTTGCCCAGTGGTCCAAAGTCCTCTTTTCAGATGAGACCAAGTTTTGTATTTCATTTGGAAACCAAGGTCCTAGAGTCTGGAGGAAGGGTGGAGAAGCTCATAGCCCAAGTGGCTTGAAGTCCAGTGTTAAGTTTCCACAGTCTGTGATGATTTGGGGTGCAATGTCATCTGCTGGTGTTGGTCCATTGTGTTTATTGAAAACCAAAGTCACTGCACCCGTTTACCAAGACATTTTGGAGCACTTCATGCTTCCTTCTGCTGACCAGCTTTTTAATAAAGATGCTGATTTCATTTTCCAGCAGGATTTGGCACCTGCCCACACTGCCAAAAGCACCAAAGGTTGGTTAAATGACCATGGTGTTGGTGTGCTTGACTGGCCAGCAAACTCACCAGACCTGAACCCTATAGAGAATCTATGGGGTATTGTCAAGAGGAAAATGAGAAACAAGAGACCAAAAAATGCAGATGAGCTGAAGGCCACTGTCAAAGAAACCTGGGCTTCCATACCACCTCAGCAGTGCCACAAACTGATCACCTCCATCCCACACCGAATTGAGGCAGTAATTAAAGCAAAAGGAGCCCCTACCAAGTATTGAGTACATATACAGTAAATGAACATACTTTCCAGAAGGCCAACAATTCACTAAAAATGTTTTTTTTATTTTTTTTATTGGTCTTATGAAGTATTATAATTTGTTTAGATAGTGAATTGGTGGGTTTTTGTTAAATGTGAGCCAAAATCATCACAATTAAAAGAACCAAAGACTTAAACTACTTCAGTCTGTGTGCACTGAATTTATTTAATACACAAGTTTCAAAATTTGAGTTGAATTACTGAAATAAATGAACTTTTCCACGACATTCTAATTTATTGAGATGCACCTGTACATGCATTGATTTTTCTGTTATGCTAGAGTCCTACAGTCTCTCATTTCCAATAGTGTGCTGCATAGCTAAGAAAAAAGAGCAAACCACTAAAAATGTACCAGCCTACGTTTGGAAATTTTTTTAAAGAGAGCTAATTATCCACCTTTGAAATATAAATGGTTCATTCATGTGAAAAAAAAAATGTTTATTTAAATCATTAGTTTTATTCAGAAATTGTACCAAGACTTACATTAAGAATACAGTAGGATAACTCTGATCATGCATTTTCTAAAGACAGTATTACAAAACTTAAAAAACAGAAAATGGCATAAGTGCTGGCTGTCAGTACGCGTACACCTTCACTTTATGGACCTCTCGATCGTCACACTCCCGCTTTCTGTTGTAGTAGTAAAATGTGTTATCTCGACGCTGAAGCTTCTTCACAAACCCAGTGTCCGGCCAACGGTCAATCTGAAAAGACAGCACAACCATATTCAATAGGAAAACATTGAAATTTATATTATAAACTGTTAGCTATATTTAGGTATTAATAAGAAATTAACTGACAAAGCATAAACACTTTCAATAATAAAAAATATCCCATAAAGCTTAGTAGATGAGTTTCATATAAATAATATATACTATATAGACACTATAGTTCATTTATGTAAGTGAGGATAGCAAAATAAAGTAAACTGTGACATACCCAAAAATTCTTCATACAGTGAACTACCAGTAAAACTGATAAAAATCTGGGACCAAAAATTATTCAGACACTTTGACCTGATCATGTTTTGCTTAGTTGTTTTTCTTTAATTGCTAATGTGACCTTTTTTACACCACAGACTGAACAAAATTAAGCATTGCTTGGTAATTGGTTGACCTAAATTGGTATTATATAATTGTGTACTTAAATTTAACAGCTGACAACTAATCAACCTAATTCATTACATACCTTTCTATCAAAGTTATCTGACATTATCAAGATAAATTTATTCTGACACAGTTTCGAGTTTTTATCATATTGTATTACCATTTTCTAAACTACAGCGAATAAACTGTGCCATTTCTGAATTTGTATGTACATTCTAAACATTGTTTAAGCATTATATAATGTAATAATAATTTATAATACTGTAGTAATAAAACAAAAATGATCATAAATGGAAACCTCGACTTGTTTGATTTGTCGGTACTCCAGCTCATCTCTGTATCCAGCCTGCTGGAATCTGTACAGGTTCTCGATCTCTCCTGTCCACTGCTTCGCGCGGCTCATGGACTTCGGCTTGGCGTTGTTATCCAGTAAAACTGAGCAGGACATTATTTCTGTGTATGATAAACAAACACATCCCAGTGTTCTCCTTTGGTATAAATACAGTTTCACTACAAATGACATTTTGTACAAAATCAAGTCAAATCAACTTATCGCATATACAACAATACAGCATGCACATATGTTAAACTCAAAAACATTACCAAGTAACGCTCACCTAATTCTGGATATTCCGGATTCACAAACTTTGACAGCTAAGAATCTAATTCACTCAGAACACGTCTTACACTCTGATAATAAACCACAATGTGTTTATATCTATTATTATTAATGTTTTTAATACAAACTTACATCGACGTGTGTGACAGACGGATGAACTGTGTGCGTGAACAATCTTGCGCGTCATTTGTTTCCTAGCAACATAGCTAGCTAAAAAAAAATAAGCTTGAGGGAGAAAAGGCCAATCGAAAACTCTTCCGGGATTCCACTGTTTGCTCGGCCAATTAAAATTATACCCGGGAACTTGCCTAGAAGAAACAAACCGAACAGTTGCAGGAGATGCATAATTATTTGCGATACTTTGTTCGCATTTTTTTCTCAATGTAGTGTTTCAGAGTATACCGACTCCTGTGGCTTTTTGCAATGTTTTGAGGGTTGTTTTCGAGTCCAGTAGATGTCGCTGTATTATGCACACTATTAAATTACAATCACGTGGTTTCATGCCAAAGCGATGCCAGGAGGAGGAAAGACAGATGCAGGGGTGCTCCGTCTCGCCCAGAAAGAGTTTGGGCAGTGATGTCCTGAGCTCTCAGCTGCTTTTTGAGTGTTTTATCGGCTCAAACTCAAAAGTGCAGTCAGCATGAGCTCGTTTGCTGGCCGCATGAAGGAGTATCCCACCATCTCCCTGGACAGATTTGACCGGGAGAACCTGCACGCCAGAGCTTACTTTCTCTCTCACTGCCATAAAGGTGCAGATATAATGGACAATGCGTCTATGGACTTTATGTTTTTTGTATCTATAACGTTATCTATTGTTGTTTATATCTAATAGATCATATGAAAGGGCTGAAAGGACCTTTACTGAAGAGAAAACTGAAGTTCAGGTGAGTGATAGTTATACACATTCCAACCCCTGTGACATATGAAACATCCTTTACTTATTAAACATTTATTATTTGTTTATAAACCATTAACTGTAAAAGTTTACGTAAACCGTTGGCTTTGTGTATGCTTCATGTACTATAATTGTTTTTATATGCATTACTTTTGTCTCATTTATTGTTTATATTCTAATATTTTTAAACATGCATGTGAGTTATAAACTGATGCAACAGTATTGCTTTCTTAAAATGTGTTTATGTACAAAATGTTAGTTTGTGTATTCTACTTCTATTTTGCATTCAGATTTATTGTGCTGTCATAGTTTAAAAATATTAAGAATTTAATAACAGTTAAATGTAATCTTTAACAGATCTCAAATTTAATAACAATTTTTTCATATATCATTAAAACATTTTTATGCTTTAATTTGCTGCAAAAATGTTAGTTCGAAAAATGCTAATTTATATATATATATATGTATATATATATATTATACACACACCCACACACACACACACACACACACACACAATTTGACTTTATTGTCTCCATTAGTTTAACAGTCAAGCTGTACTGTTCATTTGTCACAAAGGAGCTCCTTCTTAATAACCCCAGATATGCATTCTGGGAAGATCATATTGTAAGTACCAACCTCCGTTATGAAATTTCTCTATAAATAATATTGTTAACTGTTAGACAGCCTAATATGAGAATCTTTGCATACTAGGTCCCACTGGAACTGGACAGTCCAACTCACATATCTCTGATAGATGAAATCACTGGAGAGGTGGGTGTTTAGCTCATAGTTTATTCTTTATAGTGTTTTTGAGTTGATCTGAAGTTGTATTTGTTTCTCTGTTCAGTCAGAGGATGTTGTTGTTACTCTGCTTCCAGCGGGACACTGTCCAGGATCAGTCATGTAAGCAACCTCAGCAAGATAAGAGCATGAACATGCATATAGAACATAAATAGAGTCAGTTTTGAATTAATATTGACTTTAAACAGGTTTCTGTTTGAGGGTGCTCAGGGTACAGTGCTCTACACAGGGGACTTCAGACTGGCTGTCGGAGACGCAGCTAGGATGGAGTACTTGCACTCTGGAGACAGGTATTCAGATATCACATATTAAAATAAGTATAGCACATTTTTATATAACAATAGCATTCAGATATTTGTGCTGTAGGGTAAAAGACATTCAGAGTGTGTATATCGACACCACATTCTTTGATCCCAAGTATCATCAGATCCCCAGCAGGGTAAGCGTTTACTCACCTGCATCATATCATATACAGGCTTGAGCTTGTTCATAAGGTCCATTCATAACTGTTTTTTTCTGTTTTAGGAGGCTTGTTTGGCAGGGATAAGGCAGCTGGTCCAGGACTGGATCTGTCAGAGTCCGTACCATGTTGTTTGGTTAAACTGTAAGGCAGCGTATGGTTACGAGTACCTCTTTACCAATCTGGGACAAGAGTTCAACTCACAGGTCAGAGATTGTTTTTTGTTTTAGTTTTCTTTCTTCATTGTTTTAAAACATTAACACTATTTCTCTATTATAGATACACGTGAAGAGCTTGGATATGTTCAAAAAAATGCCTGAAATTCTGTGTCACGTGACCACCGACCGTGCAACACAGATTCACGCTTGTAGGCACCCCAAGGTACGCTCAACCTTTGCATAATGACACCATCATATATGTCCTAGACAGAGATCACAATGGTGGTTTTCACAGGACGAGGAGTTCTTTAGGGCAAACAGGTTACCGTGTGGCTCCACAGCTCCAGATGGCGTTCCTCTAAACATAATCAGCATCAAACCCTCGACCATATGGTTTGGAGAACGGACCAGAAAGACCTCTGTCATTGTCAAGTGAGTCACAAAGCACTGATATTAAAATCCCAGCTGCAGATAATTAGTTTCACGTTATGGGCGATATTAAAATTGTATTAATATTTATTTATCTTATCAAAATAAAACAGTAAATTTTCTCATTTGATTGAGATTACAGTGTTAAAAAATTTAAAATTACAGTATTGAAAATGGATATTCATTTTCAGATTTTTTAAAAACACTAATAATTGAATAGCACTGTTAAATATAATCTTTAAAAGATCAACTTTAAATGGTGGTACAGGAAATCTGAATGTAAAAATATAATGAAATTTGCATGCAACTAAAAATTTATGTATACAGTGCCGCTTGAAAGATTGTGAACCCCTTGCAGAAACTGTGAAAATGTGAGTAATTTTAACAAAATAAGAGAGATCATACAAAATGCATGTTATTTTTTATTTAGTACTGTCCTGAGTAAGATATTTTACATAAAAGATGTTTACATTTAGTCTACAAGACAAGAAAATAGCTGAAATTATTAAAATAACCCCATGCAAAAGTTTGTGAACCGTTGGTTCTTAATACTGTGTGGTTATCTGGATGATCCACGACTGTTTTTTTTTTGTTTTGTGATGGTTGTTCATGAGTCCCTTGTTTGTTCTGAACAGTTAAACTGAGCACTGTTCTTCAGAAAAATCCTCCATGTCCTGCAGAATCTTCAGGTTTCCAGCATCTTTTGCATATTTGAACCCTTTCCAGCAGTAACTGTATGATTTTGAGATCCATCTTTTCACACTGAGGACAATTGAGGGACTCAAACACAACTATTAAAAAAGGTTCAAACATTCACTGATGCTCCTGAAGGAAATACGATGCATTAAGAGCCGGGGGGTGAAAAAAAATAACATGCATTTTTTATGATCTCTCTTTTGTTAAAATTACTCACATTTTCACAGATTCTGCAAGGGGTTCACAAACTTTCAAGTGGCACTGTATATATATATATATAAATATATATATGTATGTATATGTATGTATGTATGTGTGTGTGTGTGTGTGTGTGTGAAAAACTTAATTATATATTTAGTTATTTATTCAGTGTTTTTCTTTTCAGGATGGGAAGTAGTTCCTACAGAGCATGTTTTTCTTTTCATTCCTCTTATTTGGAGGTGAGAGAAATCCCACCGAGAAGGATATTTCTTCATGTGACACACCATACACAATGTTTGTGTCTTATAATCCTGTGTCTATTTCCTGTGACTAGGTTAAGGACTTTCTCTCCTACATCTGTCCTGTTAACATCTATCCTAATGTCATTCCGTTGGGAAAGACACTGGAGGACGTCATGGAGCTGTAAGGACAAACCTTATTTTTTGGTACTGTGTTGTCATAAGACTTTAGATAATTACTATAAAATGATTTTTTTTTTTTTTTTTCAAATTCAGGTTGAAGCCATTGTGTAGAAAACAGTCTGGAAGGGAGGAGATTGTCTACAAACCACTTGGGGCCCTCAAAAGAACCAGAAAGAGGTGCACATCAGAAGGTATGAGTAGCTTTCATTATTAACACAACTTTTACTATTGCTTTTAAACTTATACTGTATATCTTTCCATTAAGCCTCAGACGGTGATAACGACCTGTTTGAGGAGGTTTCCACAGCTCCAAGGCGCCGAAAAATGACAGTGACCGATCTGACCAAGGTTGCCGTTAGTGAACAGCCTCATAGCCCTAAAAAAGATTCTCATGATACGGACCAAACGTTTTCCTTCATAGAGCCCTGTCTTACCACACACTCTTCCAATTACATGGACTGCACCGAATCAAATGATGACGATGATGATGATGACGATAATGATAAAGATGATACCGAGCAACCTCCTATACCTCACCCATCTGATGTTGCTCCACCTTGCACAGAAATGCCATCCTCAAAACTGACTCAATCAGACCCATCCCAATCCAAGACAGCTCCGCCTTGTTGGCAAAAGTTCTTCAAGGCGGAACCAGTGTTGACAGATGAGAGCGAACTGGATAACAGTCAGAACAGCCACAACACTCAAACGCTCTCCACCGAAAACACAGCGTCCCAGTCACCTGAGCTGTTTCAGGATGAAGATGAGGATGACAGCAGCTCCGTTCACTTGACTTCCTCACAGTCCACTCATATATCGGACGCAGGGACGGAGAGCCTCAGTCAAATGGACACTGTTCTTGTCCAAGTGGATGAAAGTAAGGCCGTTACTAGTGAGCAGAGTAACCGAGGGACCAATGGCGAGGTGGTGTCAGATGTGATTGACAGCCGTTACGTCGAACCCAAGAAGGAAGAAGCCACGGAGCCGAAATCAGACTCGCAGGTATCATCAGATTTTGAGCTTCCACCAACACCAGGGTCCAAAGTCCCACAACCGGAAGACCTGAAGGAACTGTACAGGAAGTTGGCAGCAGGGGAGGAAGTAGTCATAAGACAGATTTTTTGATTTCATGTTTGAATATTAATTTCTGGTTTGTTGTACGACAGCTTACCTCATGGAGTTTTGCATCTTTATAAATGCTCAATACTTCTGAGTTAATAAATTAAAAGTTCTCAAGCAAATACATAATGTTTTAAATGTTATTTTAAAGTAAAACTATTAAAAGCTGTTTTTGTTCATTGGAATAAATCTAAAAATAAAATAAAATGTAAATATTAATGAAGAACTTCAAAAACACTTCAAAAACCTACACTTGATTTATTTCAATTGCTAAGATTTATTGCAATTGCACATTTTTGTTTAAGAACTAAAATTACTAAAATAAAAAAGCTAAATGGAAATATTAAAAAACAATAATAAAAAAGACAAAAACACAAATTTACTAAAACATAAAATAAACGAATTCAAAATATGAATAAATACTAGAATACCGTATAAATAACACTAAAATAATGTTGAATGTTTTATTTCTATTGCCATGCTACATTTGTTTAAAATTTGGAATCACATAACTGCAAAAATTCCAACGTGATGTTAATGTAGCAAGTATCTGTACTGAAAATAAACTCAGGGTTCAGTGTTTTGTGATCTTTATTGCATACTAGTTACAGACAACAAATGTGGAGAACAGCTTTTAAAAAAAGTGTGATCCTTTTGCACCTGCTCGATGTGACTGCACCAGATTAGTATCTCTTCAGTCACCTGCACCTGCTTCTCTTCAGTCTGATAAGGTTGTTTATGCTTTAAATGGTATCAGTGAATGCCACGGGCTTCCTTACTTCATCCAGTTATTTTACTTGTCACATATGAATCCCATTGATGTGATGCAGGTACATGAAGGCACATGGTAATAACAACTACAGTAAACCTGCTGGTCACAGACAACAGGCTTAAAAAAATAGTACAAGATGACTTCTGGTAAAAAATAAAAAAAATGCAAAAAGGGAATATACAATTAAAACTGGATATTAATTTAAATGAATAATTCACACAAAAAGGAACATTTCTGAATTTTTACACACTCCCATGATATTCTAAACCCATATAATTTTTTTTTCCAAGCTCCAAAGACGACAAAGAACTACTTGTTTTCTCCTTTTGTCACCATGAATGGTTGTATGGCAAAAGCTGTATAATAATTCTTCCAAAGAAAAATAATAGGTTTGGAACAACATGAGGGCAAGTGAATAACTTTGCTTTCTGGGTGAGCTATTCCTTTAACTTAACAAGAACTTGAACTTGTTTGCTTCAGTTAAGGTCTAGAGGAATCTAGAGCAGTGAAAAACCTCAAACAGCATGAGATGCAGGTGTTTAGGTTACTGTATGGAAATTACGTTGATAGCGTGATTCAAGGTTAAGATGCTGCAGCTGAGGCTATGGTAATGGCCTCGGATCTGCCGCTGCCCTGCTCTGTGCACGTAACATGCAGTGAACCATCCCTGAAAAGTAAACACAAATCAGAAACAGTTCTCAGACAGAGTTGAGTATAACTGAGTAATATTACCGTATTTACTGTATATGGCACCATGTCATTACACAAGTAACAAAATAACAGCAAAAAACTATTTTCTACAACAAAATAATAGCCAATGTTTGATGTTTAATATACACTGTTCAAAAGTTTGCAGTCTGTAAGATTTTTGTAATGTTTTTGAAAGAAGTCTCTTATGCTCATTAAGACTGCATTTATTTGATTAAAAATACAAAACAGTAATATTGTGAAATATTAGAATTTAACTGTTTTCTGTGTTAATATATTTTAAAATGTAGTTTATTCCTGTGATGCAAAGCTGAATTTTCAGCATCATTACAATGCTGTCGATTACGATCCTTCAGAAATCATTCTAATATTCTGATTCGCTGCTCAAGAATCTTTTCTAAGTATCATCAATATTTTTCTGGAAACTGTAATACATTTTTTAATTAATAAATAGAAAATTCAAAACAGCATTTTTTAAAAATCTTTTGCAACATTATAAATGTTTTACTCTCACTTTTAATTAATTTAATGCATATTTTCTAAATAAAAGTATTTATTTATTTCATTACCTCTTCATTGTCAGCACGGTGACAACGTCATGCAGCTCCTCTTTAGGTTCCAAGTCTCTAAGTACAATCTAGAAAATAAAGAGTCACATTTAAAAGTAAATAACCTTAAGGAGAAATCAGCCAAAATGCACAATACAGGCCGAATATCTCATTTAATTTTAGGT
The DNA here is from genome assembly GCA_039654775.1 of Spinibarbus caldwelli. NCBI lineage: Eukaryota > Metazoa > Chordata > Actinopteri > Cypriniformes > Cyprinidae > Spinibarbus > Spinibarbus caldwelli. The sequence continues at coordinate 7,784,370 of CM077228.1, read as the reverse complement.
TTGCACTGAAATGTCTGTTAAAAGAGTGCCAACCTGTGCGATTGGTCGCTGTGCTTGGTACAGCTCCAGACTCACTGACGACAGACTGCCAGGACCCTGCAGCGTGTGCTGCCGGCGGGCAGGGAGAGGTGTGCCAGATGGAAACAAAACCATGAAAACCTCCGCTCCGGAGTCATCCACTTCCTGAAAGACCAAGACACAATCCACTGATCAATCGTGTGCTAAAATGCCCTAAAATGAAGCTCTATTGATGGTTTGAAGCTCCCCACCTTAACCGTGATGTCGCTGGCACAGCAGTCCACAGTGATGGAATCTTCTCCAAGCACCAGGCTGTCTTTTCCGACCAGGATGCCCGCCTGCATGGCAGCGCCGACCGGAATCACCTCATCCGGGGGGATGGAGTTCAGCAGCTCCACGTCTGGGAACAAATCCCTGATCATCTGCTGCAACTTCGGGATACGAGCTGATCCTCCACATAAAACCACCTTAGACAAGAAAGGCCTTGGAATGACATTCTTGATATAATTAGATGTAAAAAACTGAAATAATCTACTATTTACTCTGTACACTCTTAAAAAAATTAAGGTGCTTAAAAGGTTCTTCACAGCAATGCCATAGAAGAACCATTTTTGGTTCCACAAAGAACCATTCAGTCAAATGTTCTTTAAAGAACCATCTTTTTCTTACCTTTTTATAATCTGAAGAACCTTCTTTTCACCACAAAGAACCTTTTGTGAAACAGAAAGGTTCTTCAGATGTTAAAGGTTCTTTATGGAACCATTTAGACAAAAAGGTTCTTCTATGGCATCGTGAAGCACCTTTATTTTTAAGAGTGTATTAAACGCCTCTAAAAGCCTAAAAGTCACAGTAATAATCACAAAGTGATTTTTTATGCATGAAATTTGAGATACACATCTACAGCTCCCTCTAATGATCACACATTTGTATTAAAGAGATGTTTAACCTTGTTGATGTCAGAGGTGGACAGGTTTACTTGATCAAGAAGACTTTTAATTGGCTGAATGCTCTTATTAAAGAGGCTGGAGCATATTAGCTCGAAACGGGCTCTAGGACAGAAGCACATGAGACAGAGATGAGCAAAATGAACAATTTTCTGTATAATACTCCTTTTGAACTTGATCTCACCGTGAGACACTGCACTCAAAATCCATGCCATCGTAGAGCGAGTCCACAAAGCAGTTTGCACTGCCCAGGGTGGAGAGAGTGTGTTTGGCCACATCAGCGCTATTCATGAGCTTTAGCATCGCCCTGGGGTTACTCGTCACATCCTGTTTAAAAGTCCTGGAGACACACATGACAAACACACAATAGGATTTAAAACAGTAATGACATCCATGTAGAGGTGGGCAGTATGAACAAAATCTGGAGTCAGTAAGATTATCATTTGTTTTTTGAAAGAAATTAATACTTTTATTCCGCAAGGATGCATTTATTTGATTAAAAGTGACAGTAAAGACATTTATAATGTTGCAAAAGATTTCTCAATTTCTGTTAAATTTCCATTCATCAAAGAGTCCTGAAGACAATGTATCAGTTTCACAAAAATGGATAAAAATGAGAAATGTTTCTTGAGCAACAAATCAGCACATTAGAATGACTTCTGAAGGATCACGTGACACTGAAGACTCAAGTAATGATGCTGAAAATTTAGTTTTACCATCAGGAATAAATAACATTTTAAGACATATCTAACTGTAATAATATTTCACAATATTACTGTTTTTAACTGTATTTTTGATCAAATATAAATGCAGCCTTGGTGAGCTGAAGAAACTTCTTTCAAAAACATTAAAAAAAAAAACTGGCCTCAAATGTTATAATATCATATAACATAATATATTTAACATTTACTGTCATTAAGGTTCAATATAAATTACAGTATTACACAAGTATATTACATATACTAAAATGCCTATTTTCTGATAATAAAGTATAATAAATTGGAAACTTTTAACTTCTTTTTTTAATTTACCTTGATAATTAAACGGAGCTTCACCAAATCAGTTTTGTATCAATACTGAATAGATTTAAACGAAAAGATAATATTCATAATTGAACGAAAAGCTTTGCATCAGAACAAAAAAAAGCTGGTTTGCATTATATAACACTTGAGTTAAAAACAAAAGACTTAAAATTCTAAAAGTTGTGAAGTTGCTTGGCAACTGCAAACAACCTACAGTTCACAGTGTCACTTCCATTATAATAAAGTCAAAGCACACACTTGAAAGTTAAATGTGAGGTACAGGATATCTACTGACTTTTTGAACTCTGCAGCGAGGTGCTGTGCGAGCTCATGTGTGAAGCTCTCTCCTCCGGTCCTGTGATCCGTCTGTGTGGAGAGGACCCGGTACATTCCGCTGTTCACCTCCAGGATGGTGACGCTGAGCGACGTGCCTCCGAGTTTGTACACCAGCACATGACTGTGGAGGAAAAGAGAAATGGGAATGAGGCTTTTAAGCTAAAAGAAACCACTCACCTGAGATAAAGCAAAAACTCATACCTTTTTCCCAACGGTGAGTCCTGCCCGATTCCATAAGCTAGAAGGGCAGCGGAGGGTTCGTGGATCAGCCTCAGCACATTGAACCCGGCACTTTCTGCAGCTTGCCTACAACACAGCACTGACTCTTATAAAACATCTCCCCAGACACAGCTTCTGGAGTTAGATAACGGTGTTACATCATTTGAATTCATTTGCATTCATCTCAGATGTTTTACGGACACATCAAGCACATACAGTACCTGAGTGCATTCTTCTGCATCTCTCCGAACTCAAAGGGCACTGTTATAACAGCATCTTTCACATCCGAACCCAAGGCCGACTGGGCCGTCTCTGGAGGAAACATAAAATAATTATGACTGGTTCACGTTAAACATACTATGAAATGAAATGAAGGATTAAGACAGTACCTTTCATTTTATGGAAGATCGATTTAGCTACATCTTCAGGTGACACATACTTGGTCGTTTCTCCTGCGTCGATTTCATATCTGGGCAGGTCACTCTTGTTGACAACCTAGGAATGAATGAGAACATATACACCTTTTAAGTTTAGATTTTATAGTTACTGTTGTGATTTTTTCTGTCAGTATTTAAGAACAACAGCTGTACTTACAATGCATTTGCTTTCTTCTCTGTGTGCCTGAGCATCTGGGTCATCATAGCTGTCAAACACACAATAAGTCCAATGAATTTTATATTGTGGTTGTTATTTATCTAAATGTATTATTATTAAGCTATTGCTAATTTGACTGTAAATAAATTCTTAATAACATTACGCAGTGATTTATCTACAGAATAGAGTAAATTATTGAATGATTATGTAAATAAAAATATGAAAATATTCTTCTCATATAGTCTTTCTAAGCATACAACATGAAGAACCTACTGTCTGCCCAGGATCTGCTTCACTTTGACAACTGTATTGGTTGCATTTCGTATTCTGCTCTGCTTAGCAGCGATTCCCACTATCTAGAAAAACAAGTTAATTAAATAAAACCGCCCTGACATTCTTGCTTCATTTATTAACATTTAAATTAAACGATTCATAAATAAATGAATTAAGATATCGTACAACACTTTAACATTTAATAATATATGCATGCATATATGTACAAATGTGTATACATATATAATCAGACTAGTCTGTTGGCAGGATTTAGAGGAGTTTTGGTTTGGGCATGAGTGCATCCATCTAAATCCAATTCCCAGCATTATTATATTATAAATTTGTCCCATAAGGCAAATTATGGGGCAATAGCATCCAAACAATATAACAATGCATATACACAGCTATTATGAAAAATTAAGCACTATGCAATATAGAGACAGTACAATATACATAACACAGACACAGTTTACATACTATTCTCTGTTTTTGGTGCTGATGAGAGAGCTGTATAATGATCATTGTCTGCAATCTGATTCTCTAGATGTCCATCATGGGACCATTACCTGCTCAGTGTCTCTGTATGCGACCACAGCTGGAGTGACTCTGTCCCCTGCATCATTTGCCACAACATCTGCTCGCCCATCCTAAATGAAAACAATTACTCTTTATTATAAACTGTATTGCACCTGGAATGGTTTGTCTGTCACACTATTTTATCTATTCAGCAACACGCGCAAAACCTATTAGATATTCTGCTTTGTTGCCGACATATTTGCGTTGATTAAACAACGTAAAATGATTTATACTCATAACTAATTCACCTTGAATACGGCAACACACGCACATGTGTATCCAAAGTGCACCCCGATGGCAGCCATGCTTCTGAAGAATTCTACCGGAAGCCGGTACTCATATGCAAATGAGAAGGGATGGACTTCTAGGCGCTGTCAAATGACGGACGGCGTTATTAGCCAATCAGAGCGCCGCTGCACTGACGTCGACTGCAACGTCAAGAGAGCAGCGCCTGATTTAGAAACAGCTGAGAGCGGCGCCGGTGGGTGCTGCGTGCTGGGTATTGAAGTTCACTTAAAAGTGCGCACAAGCGCCTTTTAAGCGTACAGAGTCATGTCTTTAACCAGCTCCTTTGCCACCCCGTTACTTTTGCTTTTATGTGTTGTTTTATTTTCAGTTACTGATGCAGAAGAATGCGAAGGTGAGGTTGGTCAGCTTGGCTTGCAATGCGCATGAGCCCGAGTTTAAAAATAGTCATCTGAACTATGCTGAGTTATTTTGCACAAGTGCATGAGCGATATTCACTGTATGAAGTCAATATTGAAGAGGTGAGTCCTTGTTTTGGAATGCAAACTGAAAACCCATATTATTGTAATACTAAATATGGCGTATATGCGTTATAATACAATTATACAATGCATGTTCAAACGTGGTTTATGTTCTGCAGAAACATTACTAACATTTATTACATAGGGTTTTCTGGTTTTATGAGACTTTATTAAGTAATTTAAAGACAAATTTAAGACTAAGAAAATGTAGGGAATAAATTGAATGGAAAACAACACGGTTTCGTCTATGAATGAAAATGTCTTGTATTAGCAACGCTTCAAAGAAAAGAAAATCCAATTTATTACTTTTTATTTTATAATACATAATATCGCTTGAATACATTGCAAAAAAGTGGTGTTCTTTTTGTCTTTTGTATTGTTTTCCAGTGCAAATGTCTAAAGATTTTTTGCAAAATGACTGTTGTTTTATGAGAAATTGATTAAAATTATGGAATGACATTAAATGTTGCAATTTCCAATAGCCTACAGCTATCTAAATATCCTTAAATCGAGATACATTTACTTGAGATGCAAACTAAACATATAAAGTTTTGTTTTCTGAGAAACTGAACAAAACTGAGTTTATGATTAAATCAAGAATAGGCTGAGAAAAATCAACCTAATTCAAGGGGAAAACAAGTTTTCGTTCCCCACTGACAGATGTAAACATAAACTCACTTAATTTTGTTCAGTTTCTCAGAAAAAAGACTTTACATATTTAATTTGCGTCTCAAGTAAATGTATCTTGATTTAAGAATGTTTAGATGTTTGTATTAGAAAACAAAACAAAAATACTGAGGAAGATGCCATGATTGTATGAATTTAAGACTTTCTAATTAAGACATTTTTAAGATCCACAGAAACCCTGTTATATAACTGTCATATGAATTCAGCCCTCCAGTATAAACCTCTGTTTATTTTGTATGTGTGTGTCTGTTTTACAGTGTGTGTGGGGTTTTTGGGGCGGCTTTATAACTCACTGGTGCTCAGACACACAGAATTGTCCCCAGAGCTGGTGGAGGAGGGTCTGATCAGAGCCTGCGCTGAGACTACTGGGAAAGAGAATCGACTTGTAAGAACATAACAACAAGCACAGTTTGGCTCTTATTCTTTTTTGGTTGCTGGCCCATCTTTGAAAATATAGAGATTATATGAAATATACTGAATTGTAATTCTAATTTTTCTCCCCTTTCACCTAAAGTGTTATTACCTGGGAGCCTCCAATGATGCTGCAGCCAAAGTGACAGGTGAGGTGAGCCGCCCCCTCAGTGCACATGTTCCTGTCCACAAAATCTGCCAGAGACTTCAGCGCAGGGACGGCCAGATCTGCGAGCTCAGATACGGTAAGGCGTATAAGAGTTGTGACCCTGCATTTGAGGGATTGAAATATTTGTAGTCTCAAAGGTTTTAAAATGGACGTTCTTGTTCTTCTGACACAGAGCGTCCTGTTCTCGACTGGAGCAGGGAGGCTTTGTCTAAAATGCGAGTGTTGGAGCTAAAGAGAGTCTTGGCCTCGTGGGGGGAGGAGTGCAGAGCCTGTCTGGAGAAGAGTGAATTTATTGATCTCATCCAGGAGGTGGCCCCCAAACACAGCACAGCGCAGCACAGAACGCACTCGGAAGAGTTCTGAGGGCCTCCTTGTGCAGCTCCGTGCTGGGGAGACAGAGCTCTGATGAGAGGGCCTCCTCGTGCAGCTTCAAGCTGGGGACACACTGCATTGATGGGAGGGGCTGCACGTGCAGCTGCACTCAGGGACACTTTTGATATTGCTCTGAGACTACTAACTTATAATGCTTTTCATAATCTTAGTTACGAGTAGCCGTGTGCAATATGTGCACATTTCCCCAGTGTCTCATTCTCCTGTATCACTGTAAGCATTTTCTCCCGCACACTCAGAATAAATCATTAAGCTTTATTAGTTTCAGTGATTAAGAGGATGCTGGCTGTGTTTTTTGTCCAAACGTTTAATTTGGAAGGGACTAGAGCTTGTGTCATGCTCTAAGACCACTTACATACTAATTCGTACAGCTGCCTTCTATGTTTGCAGCTGTGGGTGAATTGCATGAAAAATATAAATTTGTCCAGAGCATATTTTAATCGAAAATCAAAGAAAGGAATAAAAAATATATATTTTGCATCAATAACAAAAGTGAGGCCTGTTTTAGGACCATTAATTTATTTTTGCACTGCCATCATGATATTATGCACTTTGCCTTTTTAATTCTCATTAGCATAATGTAATCTAATGAAAAAAAAATCTCATTACTGAAATGCACAATATATATATTTAAATTGTACATTATGGTAGCATTTGCTGTACTTCTTTTAATTTATGCTGATTAATACTGTATTAAATCAGAAAATAATTATATTACAGTGAGAATCTAATGAGAATCATTAAGAATATTGAGAAACAAAGAAAAACATAAAGATTAGAGAGACAATGGATGGTAAAAACATACTTAATTTAGGTGAAAATTATGTCACAATGGAAAATAGGCTTCAAAGAACCTTTTTTTTTTAATCAACATCAAATTTATATTCATTAAATTTCATATAAATGTCAGGGAAATCGATTTTTAGGTCATCAACTTTCATCACTTTCTAACTTTTTCGCAGCTCTTAAATATTCTTCCAGCATGATAAAATTATTTAAGTACAAATATTCCATGTATTATGAGGCTATAGAAACATCTGGAAAAGTCTGAAAATGTGTTTAATTGCCATGAAAAAAGTCAAAATAAATAAATAATTAAATAACATTAGATTAAAAAGCAGACTTCATTCGCTTTATGCAAAATATAATTAATTTCTTTTGATTTTGGGGACCTGATTTTTGTGCCATTCACCTGTGTGTGAATTTCTCCATTCAATTCAGTGTCACTCTGTATCAGATTTGCAGTTGCGTGCGTATTACATAATTATATGTCACTATCCTGACCTCTCGTAAGGATCGCATTGTTGTGACTGTCTTTCCATACACACACACCGAACAAAGGACGCCCACGCAACCGTGCTGATGTTTACATCTGGCGCGTTGCCATGGCGATCATGGAAACTTTCATCCCCTGCTTCTGATGCTCCGGGATTTTGCTGACATACTTTTTATGTCATAAAACAGAACCAATCAGCCACGAGACCATCGGCGGGGCTCGTTCTCTCTCTTCTCCTCTCCTCTCTCTCCCCACCCCCCAGGCTTTCTCATTCACAATCCCCCTTTTTTACCATCCAGTTCTGCTGTTCTCCTGTAATAGCTGTTGAGAAGAGAGAGAGACTGTGAGTGAGATTCAGGCCTTGCCCACGCAAAGAAGTGGGAGACTGAACCTCTCCCTATGCTCTCTCTCTCTCTCTTTCTCTCTCTCTCGCACACACACACACACACACACACACACGCACACACACACACACATACACACACAGTCAGTGTATCATGCTTGCACTGTGTGGGCTGAGCTGAGCATTCCTGTCATACAGTAACAGTCTCTCTGCCTCCGCACTCTCTCTCTCTCTCTCTCTTTCCCTCTCTCTCCCTCTATTTCTCTCTTTCCCTTTCCCTCTATCTCTCCTCTTTTCTCCCTCTCTTCTCTTTCTCACACACATACGTTCCAAATACACACATTAACACACTTATACACTTTCACAGAGCAGAGACGGACCCTCGTAGAGGAAGTCGAGATGGTGTGGAATGTGTGCCCTGGTTTTATTAGGTAAGTTTTATGATTTCCAACACATCCTTGGGTGAATTGTGTGCGTGTTAGGATGTTTAAATGACTGTTTGTTGGAAGATGAGAGTAATTTGTGTCTTTTCAGGCTCTCTGTGTGTCATGTTTAGTAAGCGCACCTCTGCGGATGCGGATATTTTCATTGGGCATCACTACAGGGTTTACAGAACACTTTTTCCTAACAGGCAAAATGTGTGTGTGTGTTTGCAAGTGGATGTGTGAATGAGTGTTGCATTCACTCTATATAGGTCTTCCTCAGGCAAAGCCCAATCTCTGATTTGCATAGAGTTGAATTTTGCAGAACGGACGAACGTCGCCCCTTACCTTCTTTACCTGTCGCTCTCTTACGTCCTAATTTCTGTAGTGACTGAGGCCAGTCTATTCAGTCCTAACGCCCACACATTAAGCCATCACATTCTGTGTTTCTTCTCCTTAATTTACTCTCTCTCTCTGCCATTCTCCCCTTCTCAATCTCCCCTCTCTTTAAACATCTGTGTGGCGCTCAGTGCACGAGCGCGCCTTGAGTCTTTTGCACACCCGTCAGGAGGATGCTCGCTCCAGATTTATGCTTTGGCCCTTTAAAAGCAGGCAAAGTTTCCTGGTGAACCATTTTTCTGGTTGCCATAGTGATGAGCAAGGACTTGGAGAGGTGCAGTGGTACTGGGATGCAGTGACAGCTCTTAGCATGTGAATTCTCACACTGAGATATGGAGATGCACTGAGGCTCTGAACAGAGACGGCGATGAGGTGAGACGCCCACGCGCACACATCATTATTGCTCACAGCGCTCTTTGGCAGATCATGCTGTCCCTGGATCTGTATACGGAGGTGACAAGAGCCCCAAAGGGGGAGAAAACCATGTGGGGATGAGTGAGGGACAAAGGGGATTTGTGAGTGAGTGTGTGTGCAATGATGAAACGATGAGAAACTGAGTGTGTAGTTACTCTACGCAGAAGTTTTGCATTTAGGAGGATTTGTAATAGGGGGTTGCTACTTTGAAAATTGACTTTAGGAGAATATAAGCCAAACTAAATGACTTGCATATTAAGAATACATTTTAAATAATGCATTTAAAACTTTGAAACATTGCTTGAGATTGCATTCATTGCTCTAATCTCTCAGAAGATCAGAAAGATCTTAATCGAAGTCCTAATGTAAAATGATGTTGGTATGACATTTCAAGCAGTTTCCTTCAATATGGTTGCTATACCTCAAATTTTCTATTATTGCATAATTATTATACATGCTATTTAATTTTTATGACATAATAATTGAGACTACATAGAATATTTATACTTTTAAGATTTAAAAATATAGTTTGAATTTAAAAGTATATTCTAAAATAAGTACAGGACTATTTCAATTATTATTATTTTTTTAAATTGACATCCATAAAAGTCCACAGATTCTGAAAATCTTTGAAAATCTGTAATTTAATTTGTAATTTAAACCATTCATTTTAGGATTTTGCACTGGTTGCATTAATGGCTGACAGTGTAGAAATTAACTGAATAAGTAAATTTGTGACATCGATCATGTGACTTTGTACAGATATACTCTGTACTGAAGCTCAAGATGCTCTGTGGATCATCTCAAATCATATTGGAGAACATGATCATAAAGTTTGACACAAAGCAGCCTTTGTGCTCGTAAAACTAAAGAAGGAAAAACCTAATACTAAGACATTCTGAAATTCTTGCTAAAATCGTGATACTGATAATTTAATGTGTAATGGAAAAAACTTTACATTTTTGAATAAATAAACATGCTGAATTTGTAAAAAATTGACAAGACTTTGGTCCCCACTGTGTATAAAAAAAAAACTAAAATTATTTTCTTTTAAATAAAAAAATAATATACATGTTATTTGTCAAACTACCCAAAACCCAAATTAATGCATTTCAGAGAGACCTCTCAAAGATTTTAAGAACGGCTGCAGTCTTACAACTTCAGTCAAGTTCTTACCCACAGATCCAAACGTCAAGGTGTGGCTTATGTAACAGAAGCAGCACACTCATGTGATTTCGCCTTGATCTGATGAAATCAAAAGGAAATGAAATCTATCAGGACTTTTTGCCGCTGTCATCTATCACAGCACCTTCATATGTGATTTCAAATATTGATATATTCAGCATTAAAGAACTATACTACAATATTAGTGCTATATTGTAATTGCGTTAGAGGCCCTTCTAATGTGAAACGATACTGCTCTGTAACTACATGTGTGTGAGATTTGTAGGAAGGAGTGTGGGTGTCAGTAGCCTTTATTTCTGTTCCACATTCATGTGTGTGAGGTGAATTTTTGTATCGCCTGAGGAAAGAGTGGAGTTATCAGAGACGTGCAGCTTTTCCTATACTTCCTGCAAAAACATCCCGAGGAGCCTCGGCCCAATCCAGCCAGGAAGAAGGGCAGGAAGTTGGGCTGAGATCACGGGAAGTAAATTACAAAGCCAGAAGGGCTTAGTATGAAAACAGGTCCAGTGGAAGTTTCTGGAGACTGTAACAGTGCTGGATTAAAGAAATGATAGTGCTGCTTCGGATTTGTGTGTGTGTGTGTGTGTGTGTGTGTGTAAGTGGGAATATGTGGGAGTTGATTCTGTATGTAAAATTGATGGGATTATGAAGGCTTTTTTATTTCTTCATTCAGACTGGCATCATTTTCGGTGTGACCGCTACATGCTTTGATAAATGCATTATCCAGCACCATGCATAAATAAAATCTCTTATTTATTTAATCAAAGAATCATATAATCTCTTGTTGCTATATTTTATCCATCTTAAATTTACAGTGGCACTTGAACAGGCTGTATCAAGTGACATTAGGAATGACAGAGATGTTGATTACAACCAGAAAGCTTTATTTAAACGTAGCCTCACCTGAGGTGTTTATAGAAAGACGTTGGTGATTGGTCGAGATGCTGAACCCTGGCTGCTTATTGGTGGAGGTCCTCGAACGATGCTTTTGGTTGGTTTAGATGGTTTGAGATGGTCTGGAGACCTTCCTGCTGTAATTTCCTCTTGGTTTTCCTGCTCGGGAATATTCAGCATCAGGGTTGGGCTTCAAGTGTACTGAAATCTCAGACCTCGGAGGGAGTGCCAGAACATTCGGCCCTGCTGTTTTACAAAAACAAATAGCGCATTTTGGAATACTGTCAGAAAACCATTGGAATAAAGACTGAAAAAGTTTGAAATACCTGCGAATGTACAGGAACCTGGGAAGTCCAGGTCAAAGGTGAACTCCTCCTTGTTTCCTTGTTTTCATATCTAGCTTGTTAGTGGTGTTTGCTAAAGAAATATTACTGTTGCTCATTCCTACTTTTGGGGATTTTAACAAACCCCTAAATATCTAAATACTAAACTTTGGCATGCAATTTGTCTGTTTTGCACTATAAGTGACATGGCACATTAAAGAGAGTGTGCTATTACTTTTCTAAGTGATTAGACTTACGATTTTGCCTGCAAGATGATAAAACGCTTGCACTTAAGGAAGGAAACTTGCCAGAATGTCTTGCCTTATGGGTGGATACTACTTGAGCCAGTAGGCAATAACTCAGTACACCCTAGCAACCACTTAACAAGTTCCTAGAAACCACTCTGAACGTCTTAGCATCATGGGAACTGCTGGGAACTTCATGAGACATCATGGGAACTTTTGTTATGATTTCTTCTGAAAACAACATTTGGTTACAACTACCCTAGTAAAAAAAGTAATGTATTTAAAATACATTTATTTCATGCTAAGTATAGTTCAAATCTATTAACATATTTACTGACATATCGCTCTAGACTTACTGATATAAAAATTATAATTAAACTTTATTTGGAGTACTACTTGTGCACAATGCACATTTCTTAATATTAAACCTAAAATGTGTTTTAATGTCACTATTGATGAGGATTGTATGATCTTTGAATAATATCGGTCTTTAAATGCAAGATATTTAATGTGTACCTAAACTATACTTGCAATAGTTCCACTTTACAATCAAATATCCTTCAGTTTATCTTTAATTGGACTTCAGCACTACTTCCGCACAATTAAAGTGCATTAAGCACAAAATTAGTTGTTCCAATTTAAGTATACCAGTTTAGTATACAAAAAGTACAATTGCAGGGTATTTTTAGTAAATACATACATATCTACTTAGCATGAAATAAATGTATTTAAAATACATTTTAGTCTATTTATTATCTACTAGGGTATTGCCTAAAATAATCTCTATATCATTTTATGTAATTGATTAAGTGATTATTAGTGATCACAGACCTTTATATTTCGGTATTTTAATTCAGTTGAATCATAACATGCCAACTCAGATCTTAGTTAGGTTTTGTTGGTCACATAGTTTAACAACACTGATGCAAATGATACTTGCTCTTTACAGGGATTTTCCATCTAAAGTTTTCTGTGACAATGTCTGTTACGTAATAGAGGACTTCCCTTCTGTCTCTGTGGACAATAGTCAAGAGTGTCTGAAATGTTTTAGCTTGTGTGTGATTGCATTGGAATGAGTGAGTAGGTGGACGGCTACATGTGGCCGGCTGTGATAATAGTATGGTAAAAGAATGAGGCATATTCCTCCACTGATTCTTAGTGTGGCTGAAAATGTACAAGGTATTTATCCCTCTGAAGCATGCAAAATGATTCTTTTTACTTCAAAACAATAACACATAACAACTCCAAATGTTTATATTTCATCAAAACAGACAGTCCTGACATTTTTCACTGCAATAAAAGATAATAGTCATACAGTAGGTAAATCAGACATGTTGACTGTACCAGGCAAACACAGAACGTTCCCCTAACGTTTGGTTTCCCTTAGGTTATTTATTTGAAAACTAATTCATAATGTTCTTTTTAGGTATTATTTTTATAATCAAAATTTAATGTGGGAAACAAACATTGCTGGGAATATATAAAATGCACAATAACATATAAACAGGACAGACATATAGAATTATGGGAAATGGTCTAAAGTAATTGCCTATGATGGTTTGGATGCAACATCACACCCTGAATGGTTAAAATTAATTTTGGTAGCGCACGTAATCATGCTTCAGAGGGTTAAGTATTTAAAATGGGTGTCAAGAGTTCAAGAGTGCCGGTGGTTTGTTGCTTGTGATGCTCCAAACGGAGGGACGACAGTGAGTGTGTGTGTGTGTGTGTGTGTGTGTGATTTTGCACAGCTGTCTCTAAAGAGGAAGTGGTAGCGCACCAGAACAAGCAAAGTGCTGAGTTTCCATGGTAACTTGGGATGCAGGGTTCCCTCAATTTCCATTATTCCCAAGTGGATCTGCTTCACAGTGTCCATGGCAACCACTCACAACCAATGGAGTTCCTCCCTCTCTCTCTCTCTCTCTCTCTCTCTCTCTCTCTCTCCTCACAGTCTCTGTCAAACTCTCTCATCCCATCATTTTATCTTGATTTGTGGTAAAATGTCATCTCCATGCTTATGTAAAGATGTCACACTTTGACATTAGTAGCCATAAATGCACACTTTGAGCACATGCTTCTTACTAGTATACATCTATCAGATCTATATCAGATCTCCCAAAAACAACCTAAACAGTACATTAAAATGAGTTTGACAGGTGCATGTTGTCTTGTAGGGTTGTGAGGCCGGCGTGTTGAGCAGAACGCACACACACTCACACACACACACTCTCCCGGAGCATGCCTATCAGTCCACCTGCCGACGGCAAACATGAGGCTCTCGACCGGCCGCGGCAACAACACACCCCTACCAACGGTAATCACGGAGATGACAGCATTCGGGCCTCTCCTGGGACTAAATCTACCTCCGAACCTATGGAGGATCTCCACGGAAATGCAGTTGTCATCCGCATCGGAATCCCTGATCTGCAGCAAACGGTGAGCGCTCCTCATATGCATATGCAGGCTCGCTCTTTTCTTTGAAATGGCTGCACTGCAGCACAGGAGTAGAGAGTGGCAGTGATTGGTACAGACCGAGTTGTTGATTCTGCGTGGGAGTAAGGGGTGTGTGACAGAGGCTTACAGCATGTCGTCTACATGCATGCATGTTTCTGCACAGGGATCCACAGTCACTTGTGCTGAAAGATGCCTCATGCATGTCGATTGCATATATGGTGTCATCCAAAAGTGGACTTTTTAAATTGCTAAATAAATTTGCATGAGGAACATGTTTACATAATCCTGTCAAACACAAAACTGCAGACATACCTTTCTCTTCTGACAGTCTTTTCGGCATCCAGCGTAACTCCCTGCTTTCTGTCAATGTCCGACGGGGGTACCTTGAAGTTGAGTTTTGTATCTTGCACCTCTATTAAAGAGGTCATGAACTGAGAAATCAAAATTCTCTTGATGTTTCAATATATAAGAGGTCATTCATTGTGCTATAAAAACATCCTGTAAATTTCAGAACTCAAAACTTTCTCATTGGTATAAAAAACACTTATATTAAAGGCAGTCTGACAAAACATCAGCTTTTGGAATGTTCTACTCTATGATGTAATAGTGTGGATAAGCTCCGCCTCCACAGAAGAACATCAACGCCTGCTTCTACCTCGCTGTCTGTTTAGCCCCGCCCACCGAATCGTGCATGTAGTGTAAATAATGAGAGAGGCGAATGCAGGTCTATGTTCTACGCAAAAACCAAACAATAAACTTCATTCGATTAACTTTATTTTTAATGACGTGCCAGACCGCGTCAGTAAGAACTCGGTCCTTTGTTCACTTCATTTTACCATGGATTCGTTTACAAACAAGGCACAATTCAACACAGGGTTTTCAGAAAAACTGAAACTAAATTTATGTGTTCTAACCTAAATCACTGCAGTGTCCATCTGTGAAGGATGTAGGCTGTCAAACACACAACTATTAGCCAATCATAGCAGTGGGTGTTTGCTTCCGAGTCTACAATCCTCCATGCCTATTCAAATAGAGCGTTCTGATGAGGGGGGTTAAAAACAGGACATAAAATAGCTTATTACTTCTAAATTATGATGTTTTTTGATGTAAAAATCTTGATAGTATTGGACCTCAGAGAACAGTACAAAATAAAAAACACAGGCAGTTCATGACCCCTTTAAGGTTCTTATTATTACCCTCTGCTTCTCATATTTTAGAAACCTGCAAACTGAAAATATTAAAGGAATAGTTCACCCAAAAATGAAAAATTGCTTATACTCACCCTTAAGTCATCTAAGGTATAGTTTGTTTGTTCATTGGAACAGATTTGGGGAAATTTAGAATTACGTTACTTGCTAACCAATGGATCCTCTGCAGTGAATGGATGCCGTCAGAATCAGAGTCTGATAAAAACACCACAATACTCCACATGTAATCCACAGGATGTTCATCAACTAAAGTCTTCTGAAGTGAAAAGCTGTGTGATTATAATAAACAAATCCATCATTAATACGTTTTTAACTTCAAACCGTTGCTTCCAGCTAAAATACAAGTCCTCTATCCATAATATTGCTTTCTCCTGTTAAAAAGCCATCTCGTTTGAATCATTACAAAAATAAGCACAGATCAAGCACTGTTTATAAGCCAAAACAGTCAAAAAGAAATATGACATTTAAATAACTTAAATAAAGCACCTTAATGATGGATTTGTTTCATACAAACAGGCAGTTTTTCACTTCACAAGACGTTTATTGATGGACAGGAGGATTACTTGTGGATTATGATGATGTTTTCACCCTCAGGCTGTCCAAGATGTAGTTTATAAAAACAAACTCATGTACATCTTGGATGGCCTGAGGGTGAGTACATTTTCAGTGAATTTTCATTTTTGGGTGAACTATTCCTTTAAATGGGTCTTATAATATTTTATTTCATATAATAAAATAATTCTTTAAATGGCGTTATTTTTACAGTGCAAATCTTACAAACACCGTTTCACTTCACTTTCAGTTAATTTAAGTAAGAAGATGCTATGAGTTCAGCAAATTCTTATTGACTGATTATGAATAAACGTTCAAGAACAAATAGTACAGGCCTTGATCTCTTAAATGATCTTAAGTGAAGTTTAAAGCCTGGTGCTTTTTGATGAATTATTTAATGGACAGATAATCATGTTTTTTTTATAGTTTTGAACTATTTACTGCAGTAAATATTGTGGCATTTCAAGACACTTGATGATGGAGCAAGATTCAAATTGTACATGAATAATTAAACTTATACCTGCGGCGCAGCAGTTAGCTCATGTAATCCAGTCACTTTAAGCCTTGGTGCTCATATGGGTGATGCAGGTTTGAGTCCAGCCTGCAACATATCCTGATAAATATCGCCTCATCTAGTTTCTGTCAATCTGAATAATAAAATATGCATAAATCCCAAAATAAAAGCAAAACTACTGTAGGAATATGACGAGTTTGTAATATATGTGTTTTCAGAAATGCCTGCGATTGGACCTTGAGGCTCCAGTGTGGGTTTGTAAGCAGCGAGTTCTGGTCACTCTGACACAAAGCCTGACTGATGTGCTTAACTATGGCCTCTACCTCCCTGCCTTTAACGGGCGCGCTGGAAAGTTCCTTGATGAGGAGAGATTGCTCAGGGAGTATCCATTCCCTACGGTCACACCTGTACCGTATCTAGAGGTGCACATCCTTCTGCATCCCACAATGCTTTAGAGTTCTCACTTATTATATAATTAGGTCATGTTGCTATTATTTTTATTTACCGGTTTAATTCATTTGTGTGACTTCAGTTCCGTTACAAGAGGCGTGTTTACACTCAGAGCTATGTAGATGACAAGCAACTGGCCAAACTACATACTAAGGTAACATTTAGCTTTCATGTTCTCTACGGTTCGTTAAAGAATACTTTTTTTGAGAAAGGATGGATTGAAATGATCCAGAGTGGAAAACATTTAAAAAATTTCCTTTTTCAAATGAATGCTGTTCTTTTGACCAGCTGTTTCTTAAACACTAAATCAGCATATTAGAATCATTTCTGAAGGATCTCGTGACACTGAAGACTGCCTGCTGAAAATTCAGCTTTGCATCAAAGGAATAAATTACATTCTAAAAATATTAAAACAGAAAATAGTTATTTTAAATTATAATATTTCGTCACATTTACTTTTTTTGATCAAATAAATGCAGACTTGGTGAGCTTAGGAGACTTCTTTCACAAACATTAAAACATTTTACCAACCCCAAATTTTTGAACAGTAGTATATAATTTTATACACAAAGCTGTTGTTCTAAATGCTGAATCTTTCCCGTAAAAAAAAAAAAAAAAACTTTGTTATCTAAAACATGCTGTAAGCTATTTGTTTTGGTCTTGAGAAAATTGCATGTTTCTCTGTGACAGTTCTAGACTCTATAAATGCCAAATAGAGTCATGGGAGCAGCCCAAGCTTTTTTTAGCCAAATTAAAAAAGAAAAAAAAAAACTAGCTAATTAGTCTGCGAATCATTTAGTGCATTCAGTTTTGCTGATATTGCATTTGCTGACATGTCTTTAAAGGATGGGTTTGGAGAGGGCATGCAGTTCAGGTTAGCAAAATAGCAGAAGTTAGCAAAAGAATTTGAATTGCTTACAGTGCCTTTAAAAGGAACATCACCTACAGTTTGATTGCATTCATAATTCTAAGTCCAATTATGCTAGCCAAGGTTTCTTGCAGCAAAAATAAAATTGAATTTTACATGACTATTTTTTTGACTCTTAGAATTGTACAGACTGTTCTGATACTATATATTTTAGACATATTTAAATATAAGCGAATAACCTCTAATCATTAGAGGTTAATTTCAGTTAATTTCTTTGTATGTGCTAAATTTGCTCCAAAAACAAGATTTCTGAATAAAAAATAATGGTCTGTGCAACTTTCTGTTGTGAATGTAGTATGTCACTTCCTTGTATTTCACTAATTTCTGTTGCTGCCAGGCCAATCTAAAGAAGTTTATGGAGTATGTTCAACAACGGTGTGTGGACAAGGTCTGCAGGTTCCTGGAGAAAGGGCTGGACCCCAACTTTCATGATGCTGAGAGTGGGGGTGAGTACTTTAGTGTATATGGTGTGGTGTGCGGTGGTGTTCTGTAATAAGGAGGCGTTCTGTAATAAGTCCTTAATCAAATGTAAATTCATGTCCCAGTCACATTTTCATGGTTAAATTAAAAAACATTACTTACACTATCAGAAAAGAAAAAAAAATCTATTTTATATTTTTACATTAACAATGTAATCAATATTCTATCTATTATAGCCAAGTATGAATCTCATCAAGTTAGTGTTTTAAGGATTTTACAGTTATTACAAAAGTTATCTTGAGGCAGTAACAATTTAAACAGTTTATTTTATTTTTGAACTTATGTTCAGTTATTCTATTTAATAATTTAGTATTAACTATTTTAGAATTTTTCGGATCATCAGTCATCAAAGCTTGGTAAATATTGATCACAGACACAGAGATTTACCTAAAATTTCACCAAGCTGATTACTCACTAAAAACTCCAACAGATCATGTTTCCAGGCCATTTCAAGTCTTACTTATCTAAGTGTGTGAGTTGTTTACTTACTTTTCTATTAGTCTGCCCATTAACGCCATTATATTGTTCATTCAGACAGATTTGCGAATGCGCATAAACACAAGAGGTGGGATTTATCGCATGAACCAATCACAGTCGAACATGACCAGTCATATTCAATCATATCGCGATGGAGGCATTGCCTTCTCTCACGTGACTTTCCCCATTCATTCTCAATTACCCCCCACTAAACTCACAGCACGCTTAGGGGGACTGTTAAAAATCAATGGGCTCAATGGGAGGCAATAGAGACTCGGACTCCTGCTGTAACTTTACCTGCTTTTGTCGCTGTTGGACAGTGTTTCTTTAGAAAAACGTGATTTATATACTTTTTAATGTTATATTTTGTTATAGTGGTTTTATTTTTGTACTGCATTTTTTTCTCATCTAATATTTTGAGGAGGCACTGCCTCCCTTGCCCCTGATAGATATATATATATATATATACAGTATATATGATTTCATGAATCTGAATTCAAACTTTGTACAATGCATCTAATAGGTGCCATTTTGAACAAGACTGGGTGAGAGTCTTGGCAAAGATTAGCATTGAATAATACTATATGTTGGTCTGTTCCTCACATAAAGCTATCATATAATTTCAGTATTCATACAACCTACTTTTATGATACTTTTAGGGTGCTTTTTGGAGCTTAGAGACATATTTCACAATCTACTTTCAATGTGTGGAAAAGAGCAAATTGGACATTTTGCCAAACATCTCATTTTGGTTTCATGGAGTAAACAAAATAATACGGGGTTGGAACAACATGTATTTTCATTTGGCATGAAAAATAGGTGAACTATTCCTTTAAAGTTTGCCTTGATTAGCATGCTTTAATGAATGTAAATTTAGGACAATGCTAATCAGCAAGGACATTTGACAAAATGAGCCAATCATTTATTCACTGAAACGGATTTGACATTTAGCATTTTTAATCATCTCTGCATGTGTGATGTTTCCAGAATCTCCTCTCACTCTTGTGGCCCAGCTGGACACTTGTGCCGATCTGATTAAGGTGTTGAGGAGCGGAGGAGCCCATCTGGACTTCAGAACCAGAGACGGCCTGACAGCGCTGCACAAAGCGGTCCAAACGCACAACCATGTAGCATTGACTGTGAGTTGATGCACTTTCCCTCCCACACGCACAATCCAAAGAAAGACTCATCCTTATACAACTCATCACAAGCTGTTGGGAGTCTGTGCACATATGTCTGTCATATTTCGTGTGCTATCCGCAGACATTGTTGGATCTGGGGGCGTCTCCAGACTATAAGGACAGTCGTGGGCTCACTCCCCTCTATCACAGTGCCATGGTTGGGGGAGATCCGTACTGCTGTGAGCTGCTGTTGTACGATCACGCCCAGCTGGGCTACAGCGATGAGAACGGCTGGCAGGAGATCCATCAGGTAACGTCTGATGCTCAGAACTCTCTCATTAAACGTAAAAGGGAAGAAAATCTCCCGTAGCTTAAAGTTTCATTCTCCAGCGAGACTAAATATATCCTTTTTATTGTTTGCTACACCTGCAGCAGTGGGTGATTGGAGTGTGCGTGTGTGTGTGTGTGTGTGTGTGTGTGTGTGTTTTTGTACCATAGGCTTGTCGTCATGGAAACGTGCAGCACCTTGAGCACCTGTTATTCTATGGAGCGGAGATGAGCGCTCAGAATGCCTCAGGAAACACAGCACTACACCTGTGTGCCCTCTACAACCAGGTACGCACACCTACAAATACATATACACACATTCTCCATTCTCAACTCCATCAGATATGCTTTCTCAAAATATATATGTTTGTACAATTTTTAAGTAAACACTATGCGGTATGTAGTATGCATTCTTGTGCATTTTTGTAATGTACACCCATGCATAAAATATGAGGATGACCTGCTACATATGTCAAAATGTGTGAAATGTAACTATAGCGAACTGAGTGGAATACTGTAATTGCACCTGACTCCAGCTTCCTCTGCTGCTGTGACAAATGAACCTGAAGTGATATTAACTGCAGTTTTTTAACATCATCTGCCATCTTTCAAGTACATTAACATGCACAAGTTCAATTTAAGTCAGACTAAAACATTAATTTTGTAATTTAAAAAAAAAAGTAAACACCAGTTTGAACAAATAGTGTCGATGTTTGCAACAATTTTGATGTTGTTTGGTTTGTAGTTCATCCGTCCATTTTCACCTATCTGACTCATTCTATCCACATTTGCATTTAGCCTAAATGTAGGCCACTGTGAGACTGGATATGTGTTTTCTTGCCCTTGAAATTTTTTAAATATATTTTGGTATATGAAGTATATATATATTTCTATTGCAAAAAATAAATTTTATTGAACTTCACTGTTTACAACAAATTTAAAAACAATATTTTGGCCACAAAAAAAAAAGTATATATATATATATATATATATATATATATATAATATATTAGTGCTATATATATATATATATATATATATATATATATATATATATATATATATATATATATATATATATATATATATTAGTGCTGTCAAACGATTAATCACGATTGCATCCAAAAAAAGTTTTTTTATATTATATATATTTCATATTATATTTTTATATTTTATATATATATATATATATTTATTTTTATTTGATTATGTAATTTTTGCCATATGGAACACACTATTAGATTTTGTTCTTCTTAGTATTTGTTTTATTATAGATTATGTTTTCATCCCAATATATTAAGGATGCGCTGCCTTCATTACTTCCTCAGGGAACACACCTCTGATGGATTCTGTTTCACATTTTTTTTTAATAAAAATATAGTAGTCAGTATACATACTTCGCTGTAAGCCATATGCTGTTATTTGACTGCAATTGTATATAGTTATTAATCTCAGCTGGGCATCAAATCACATATAAAACATATAGGGAGTTATAACTGTAATCTCCTCTCATGTTTTCTCTTGCACTCACCACCTTTTTCTTTATTCTCTCTGCCATATCTATAGGAAGGCTGTGCTAGAGTTCTCCTGTTTCGAGGAGCAAATAAAGAAATCAAGAACTACAACAACCAAACAGCATTTCAGGTATGAAACATCCCTCAGATGTTTTGGATCAGCTGTAGTTCCTTTCCTATTCCTTAAATTATGTTGCGTACTTTTTTTCTCATAGGTTGCTATCATCGCAGGGAACTTTGACCTGGCTGAAATCATCAAGATTCATAAAACCTCAGATGTTGGTGAGTTGATCAGGATTTAGTTTGAATTGCTTGAAGCATGAGGCCTTAAATCTTGGATCTATTTCCTCAGCACCACAACACCGTAATAAGTTTTCATGGGTCGTCTAGATGAAATCAGTTCACTCTAATTCAAACCCATTATTGGGTATCATTTCAGATAAAACCTCGATTTATTATTTAGTCTAGTGGATGCAGCACAAGTGCTCCTTTCAGAGTAAAAGCAGAAATGACAACATAAGAGCGTTTGATCATACGAAGCAGTGTGAATCTAGTAACTTTATCACAGCCTGTGTCAAAACAATCCATAAATGCATGATTTTTTTTTAAAATTTCAGGCAGTCAGATCTAGATACTGTTCCTATCAGCGCTCTGACTTTTCAATAAGTGATGTATTTGTAGTATTTGTCATACTAGTGTATGTGGGCTAATCTCTTTATGATTTGTGTGTGTTTCTCTTTGTAAATCTCAGTCATGCTCTGTGTGATGTAATCTGTGAGTCATCTGTTTGTAATTTTTGTGTAATCTGAGTGTGAGTTTCACGTGCTGAGCTTCATGATGTATTTGATTAACTCACCAGTGCAAATCCTTGCTTCACACCCAATTTGTGTGTGTTTTTTTTGAACCCCACAGTTTGTGGCTCTATACACCTGCAGCTTTAACACAAAACTGTGTGTTTAAAGTGGTCATATCATGAGAAATCAAATTTCATTCAGTATACTAAAACTTGCTGTATCTTTCAAAACTGAAAAAAACTCAAAACTGTCCTCCCCAATCTAAAAAGGCCATTTAGCAAAACAGAACTGCAAAATCTTTCTCATATAAATCAGATACAGTTGCATTCATAAGTTAACATTTTGCCATTGCTCATAAGGTTTTTTTGCAGAATGTATAAAAATAAGAATAAAATAGCATGTTTTTTTATTTATTTATAGTAACATTTAAATATATTTCTCAAGACAGTAACTTGTGTATTGCCTCCTCGAGCATCAGTGACTGTCACCTGTTGTGATAGTTGTGCATGACTCACACAATCACTCAATACCTTATTACATGTTTGAGTTCTCAAGCACAGTTGCTCAGAGCATGCTGGAAAACCAAGAATTTACTGTACCTGAATGGATTTAGTATAGAACAGGGACAGGGACACAAAAGACTATAAGCAAACACTGATATTTAAGGAGGCAACACACATTATTAAGAACCAAGGGTTATATAAAATGTATAATTTTTCTCGTATTTATTTATTCTTAATTTGTTATTATTATTTTTAAGTAGTATTTTTTATTATCTGTTTTAATTTACACAGTGAAGAATATGTAGTCTTTTTATACATTTGATTACTTAATACAATGTATGTAGCATTTCTTATTTATTTATTCTACTGTAGTTTTTTGTCCTATTGTTTGTAATTATTTTCTTATTCTAATTTAATTGCTGACTTGTCTTCAGTGAGCTTGAGATTTGTTTTTTAGACTTTTTTTAGACTAGTAAATTAGAGTAGTAAATTTAGATATCTTAAAGCAAAAATAACTATATTGTTACCATGAAATAAAATTACTCATATCGTGATATAAGATTTTGAGCATATCACCCACTCCTTATAATAATAATTAGTAGTAGTAGAATTTTTATTATCTGTTTTATTTAATTATTAATTCTCATTAAATATCTTACTGATTCTGCAAGTGGTTTTTAAACCTATAAACAAATGTATATTAACATAAAACCTGCAAATCAACATCACCTATAAAGAGCATTTACATTTGAAGCAAAATGGCACATTTAATTATAAAGGTGGATGAAAAAAAAATTACTTTGTTTCATATGTTTTAGGTTTTTGGGGTTTGATATGACCCTTTTAAAGTTTGACTTTATTTATGATATTTACATCCGTAAACCATGAACCAACAAGGACTTGCAGCCTATACATGACCTCCACCTGACCATTTCAATCAAAATTAATTGGACGTATTACATATAATCTTAAACAGCAGCCATACGCGTCTTAAGCCATTCTAACACCGTGGTTCACAGATGGGGTGCTAGTCTTCAGGTTATGAGTGATTCCTCTCTATCTCATCCTGATACAGGTTAATCTGTTCTGCTAGATAGATTGGACATATCCATACCAGCCTCCTGGAGAGTGTTCTTGATCCATTCAACAGGCGAAAATGGGTTTTATTCACAACTGATAAGATTCTTCAAGAATCCATTACAGTGGTCATTCTTGTCTAGCAGGTCATTTAATGTTTCTGCATGATTTTTCAATGATTTAGGCAACTACACCATAGCTGAATTTGATTCAGGTATGTATTAAAATACAATTTCCTAGAAAAATCAACTTGGGATGGAAGAAAATAACACTGTCTCTGTGGCGCTTTTAAAAAGTTGCTTTGTTTGAATGACACAGCGGGATATTAAACTGGATATTAAAAGGACTGCAATTTCCAAATGGTTCTCGGATGTAAATATAGATGTTTAAAGATAAAAATGCACTTTAATAAATATAATGTGCAGCAGTAAGAGCCAAATTGTGTTACAGCACAAATACATATTATTTCCTTTTCCATAATTGGTGTGTGTGGTGTGATTCTTTTGTTATGTGCATGTCTGATGTCTTCCACAAATTTACATGGTTTTATATTACAAGCATGGAAATCAAATTGACTACAGCAATATAAATATCGCTAGGCTCTGTGTGTTTTTATGTAAAGTATGCATAACTATTTATGTGTCGCCGTCTTCCTGTAAAAGTGCCTTTCAGGGAGACCCCTTCTTATTCGTCTCGGCGGCGTGCGGTCTGCATATCCCCACGTCGCTCTCTGATGCGATCGGCCAGTGATAATGCTCTAGATGAGAGTCTGCCAGCTCCCTCTCCGGCCCCCTCACTTCGCAGCCTGCCCCCGCTGGAGCCCGACGACACCACCCCGTCCCAGCGCAGCCCCCAGGCTGCTCACACTCACACGCGCAGCCTCAGGAGACACACCCGCTCAGGAGGACACCTCAGGTGCAGAGCTGTCCTTGATTTATATTAAACAGAGGTTTCATCAAACCAATGTGATATTTTCTTTTTTGCTTTTTCTATTTGAACACAAAATGAGATATTTAGCAATATGCCCAGACTGCTCTTTACCATAAAATTACATTTAATTTTTAAGTTTCGCTTTAATTATTTACATTTTATAATTTCAATTATTTACATTTTATTAATTTATTTACACTTCACTTCAGGTGTGGAGTCATCCTTGATTTGTAGAGAAATAAAGAGAGATTTCTCCAAGGCAATATGATTTTTTTTTTTTTTCTGCTTTTTCCATTTTTCTAACACAAAATGCGATGTTTAGCAAAATGCCAGACGGCCTCCCCACAAAAAAAAAAAAAATAAATAAAAAAATAAAAATTTACATTTATTTTTTATTTCACTTTTGATTTAATTATTTATTATTTTTTTAATATATTTTTAATTATTTGGAGTTTATTTATTTATTTACAGGTGCAAGTCATCTGTCACTTGTCTGGACTGTCTGTGTTGTGTTTTGGCCCTGTTTTAGTTCCTGTTTTTCCTTATTTTTTGCTTTTCTGTTTCAACACAAAATGAAATATTTAGCAACATGCCCAGACTGCACTTTTCCATAAAATTAAATGTCATATTTATTTCATTTTTGCTTTATTTTCAGTTTTTTAAATTTAAATTATTTACATTTTATGAATTTATTTACACTTCAGGTTTGGAGTCATCCTTGATTTGTAGAGTATTAAAGAGAAATTTCTCCAAGCATATATATATATATATATATATATATATATATATATATATATATATATGTGCATATATACACACATATACATATATACACACATATTGAAGTTCTCATGGTGATTGAAGTTCAGCTGAAATAATTAAATAATAATATTTAATAAAGCATTGATTACTTGACATAAAAGACACTATCCAGCTCAGAGTTGGTTGTTAATCATTTCTGCACACGTTTGCACACCGTAGCCCTGGCAGTCCTGTACAGAGAGAGCCGAGTCCTCCTGCCGTGTCTCGAGGGCCTAAACGACGGCTGTACAGTGCGGTGCCTGGCCGAACCTTCATCGCTGTCAGCTCCCACACTCCACAGGGCGAGGGTGAGATCACACTCAACCGAGGAGAGAGGGTCAAAGGTCAGTCAGCCAGCCTCTCTGTGTGAGATGCAGCAAAAAGATCACATTATTTTTATGCTGGAGTTTGCTACAATCTGTGGAATTCTGAATATTTCTTCAACTATGGTCACATTTGGCCCTGTGGACTTTATTAAACACCCTTTTAAAAATTCTGTAGTCTATTGAATGTGACTACTCACAGTGTTCAGTAGTGAATATACATGCATTACAAGAGAATTGTACCATCATGAACAAATTAGGAATAAAATGGCCGACTGTCTTGCAGAAGCTCATAATTCATAACTAGCTTTTTTCCCCCCCTATATACGCTCAAAAAGTAATTTGCCAAATTTATGGATATATATATATATATATATATATATATATATATATATATATATATATATATATATATATATAAAAATTGTGATGTCTAGGTTCGGAAAAACGGTAAAAAAAACAAAAAAAATTATACTTGAAGGCATTCAAAAAAAAAGTAAACTAAATGAAGACTTGGTAAAAAGTGCCTACCAAGACAGATTTAATGTAACCTTCAAGTAGATAAATAAATAAAAAAAGATATTAAAAGTTAGCTTTTATATCTGGGAAAAGAAATGCCTGCAGTTGAATAAACATCCATAAATAAGTTAAATATCTGAAATACAGCATATAACAGTTTATACGTGTCTCCACCAGTGCTAAGCATAGGTGAAGGTGGATTCTGGGAAGGCTCAGTTAAAGGACGAACTGGCTGGTTTCCTGCTCACTGTGTAGAGGAAGTCCAGATGAGACAATATGACCCACGACTTGGTCAGTGCGCACACACACACCCTCACCTGCATTCAGAAGCATTATTTTAAAGTATTCTGCAGTTTAATGTTCAGATCTTATTGTTATTGATGTGCCCACTCATCTGTTTCTCAGAGACAAGAGAGGATCGCACCAAGAGACTTTTCAGGCACTACACTGTTGGCTCCTACGACAACTTTACCTCTTACAGGTATATATTCAACCATATATATAAATATTATCTGAGTGTTCAATGCATTACTGTGCACAGTATACAAACTGCAGAAATAATATGAGTAGAATGGTATTGTGCTTTTCCAACCATTGCCTTTCTCTCTCCTTCATCCTGAATAAATAAAATATGGTGCCAGTGTAGGGGATTATGGGTATGGGAGGGGGAATCTATGAAGACAGTGAGTTCTGGCAGTGCAGCACATCTGACTATTGACTTCTATAAATTCACAGTGATTATGTTATAGAAGAAAAAAGTGCAACGTTGCAGAAGAGAGATAGCGAAGGATTCGGCTTTGTGCTTCGGGGAGCTAAAGGTCTGAAACACACTCACATGCATGCGTGTTTGCACGAATAAAATTCACACACAAATACAGTAATTAAATGCTCTTTCTTGTCAGCTGAGACGCCCATAGAAGAGTTCACACCTACTCCTGCTTTTCCTGCCCTGCAATACCTGGAGTCTGTGGACCTGGAAGGGGTGGCATGGAGGGCAGGGTTAAGGACTGGAGATTTCCTCATAGAGGTTAAAAAACCTTTTGATTTATACACACACACAACTTTTTCTTTGCTAAAGCAGTGATTTTCAAACCATATATTCAAAAACTGGCCTAAATGAATCATTGTAATTAACAAAAAGAAAAAAAAAACTAATTATTTGACTAATCTGAGAAGTCTCATATGTCACCAGAGAAGTCTGCCGTTTGATTAAAAATTACAAGCTCAATTTAAAAAAAAAAAAAAATGAAACACATGCATGGATGAATCATTCACAATAAGATCAATTGCATGCATTTAGAAAATAGATTGGGTGAATTTCAGTTTCATTCTGACTTTTTTAGACTGAAGAATGTCATCAT
The DNA here is from genome assembly GCA_039654775.1 of Spinibarbus caldwelli. Classification (NCBI taxonomy): domain Eukaryota; kingdom Metazoa; phylum Chordata; class Actinopteri; order Cypriniformes; family Cyprinidae; genus Spinibarbus; species Spinibarbus caldwelli. Next base: position 7,756,130 of record CM077228.1, on the reverse strand, counting down.
GCTTCTGCTGGGTTTCTACCGGCTACGTGTTACATCTTTCTCTAATTCTCCGCACATTTGTCAGGTAAATGGGGTGAGCGTAGTAAAGGTGGGACATAGGCAGGTGGTATCACTGATTCGGCAAGGTGGAAGTCGGCTAGTAATGAAGGTGGTGTCTGTCACGCGCAAACCTGACACTGGAGACGTCGTCCGCAAGAAAGGTTCTTGTCCTCACTTCATTAATGCATGCAAACCATGCATTTTTCTTTTTATTTGACTGGACGTCAAGAATTAGAGAATCCTGCAAAATTTAAATATCGCATTTCTTGTTCTTTCTGATAATTAATTAGCCCCACCACCTCCCAAGAGAGACCCAAGCACCAGCTTGACCCTGCGCTCAAAAAGCATGACTGCAGAACTGGAGGAGCTGGGTAAGACAGATGCTCATACAAATAAACACGGATGCACACACCTCCTTGTGTTATGCTAGGTCTCAGATAAGTCAAGTTAAAACAGATGTTATCATTATCTTTGAGGGCATAGCACATGTTGGATCCTTTTTTTCCAGGAACACTAATGGAGAAATACGTGCAAATTAATGTCTTTTCTTTCCGTGAGAATGATACGGCAGTGAAAGGAGTGTGAATGATTGTGCAGTGATAGCTTTGCTCATTCATTGCTAACGAAAAGTGACCATCTAATACTCAATCTATGAGCTAAATCAGGAACTATAGATTTGTCCTTCTTGTCCACAAGCGTCAAGGAGAAGGAGGGGAGGTAAGATATGAAACCAGTCTCACATTGACGATGTCCTTTACTGGTTCTATATGCTGATTAGCATGTGATGTCATGGATGGATTTATCTAACCTGTTGTTTTTTTAGCTTGTGTGTTGTTGCCTGTGATTGCGAAAAATTGTAAAGTCAGAGTATGTATATGTGTTTGTTTTTCTTTTTGTGGATTGTAGACAGCTCTTATTTATGTGTTTTGTGAAGTTTTGTGACTGTGTATTTGTTTTAGTGTTCCTTTAGTCTACGTATATTATACACATTGGATCTGTGTATTTGTATTTTCTGGTGCACTTGGTGACTGTGTTTGGTCTACTGTGATTTGATCAGAGGAAGGACCGGAATATTGGTCAGGAATGTGTATTAAGTGTTTCTGTATGTGTGTGCATCTGTGTGTATCCCTCACAGAGAAGTTGGATGAGATGTTGAGTTCGCCCAAAGAACCGGTTGTAGTGATGAGGCCACGTCCTGCGGATTCAGACTCCAGAGCAGCCACTGTGAAACAGAGACCAACAAGTCGCCGCTTCACACAGGCTGAGATCAATGTGAGTCTGATACACATAAACATACACCATTTAAAAAAAAAAGAGAGAGGAAGTGTTTTAATATATTATAATAATATAAAAGTTTTAATTATGTTTTAATTAAAACTAAATACAAGAGCCCTTGTTATATATTGCAATATGTAGTTTCTGATATACTATGCATTGTATCCAACAGATGGTGCATATCACCACTATAGTACAGTAGCCAAATTGTGTCAGTAAAGATTTGGCTGCTGATCAGTTTTTGTTTATAATGCATATTGTCTTTAGGTTAAAAAATGGAATTTGCTGTGACTGCATTATTTCTTTGATAGCTGATTAATCAGAATCTGTGATTTGTTTGTTGTTCTGACAGTAAATGAATTCTGGCCAGTATTTGATCATGTATTGTTTTTGTTTGTGTGTAGTCTCTGTTAGAGAGGCAGGGTTTGCCAATAAGTTCCCTGGCTGTGGACAAAAGTCACATGCAGCTGCCTCGGGGAATGTCAAGAACCAAGTCATTTGGTAATGTGTCATTGGCACATACACAAATACAAACATTCTCATAAATTCTCCCTTTTCATAAACATAAACCAATGATATAAGAGGCTATTAAAACATACTGTAATGATCATCAGAGTTCTGAGGGTTTGGTTGCATAAACTGCTTGGACTAGTCTTAAAAAGCCTTCTATTTTTTTTTTCTTCGAGACTGGTCATAACTATTTATAGTCAGTTAGGAAAAGGTAGATTTGTCTAATTCTAATCCAAAAAGTAAGACTGATTACCCCTTGGCTAACTACTAGTTGGTCAAACTAGTTTGTAAGACACAGACTTAACACAGTATCTATGTTTATGCAACTGACCTCTTTGATCTCTGTTCAAAACAATACAACCACAGTCTCACTAAGAACTGTTTTACAGGTGCTCCTGAAGATGAAAGAATCTCAGCCCTGATTGGAGAGCATCGCTTTCCGAGAAGCTCTTCGATGACTGACAGCTTTAGACAAGATAGTATTCCACCCCCTCCACAGACAGCTCCTCCACCACCTCCAACTCCCTACTTCCTAGATTCAGGGCCACCTCCGTCCTTTCTTCCACCTCCACCCCCTTCTCGCGCTGCCAATCAGAGCCGTTCAAGCTTCCGCCCGGGGGCGGAGCCCAAACTCCACGCCCCAGTCTCGACAGACCGCCAGCGAAAAACACGCTCCATGATCATTCTTCAGGACACCACCCATTTGCCAGTGGAGCCTGCCCCTATTGCAAGACCACAAACGCCTACCTCTGGAGTGGTTCCACCTGAACGTGGTCGTAGGCGTGGACCACCTGTGGAGAATCCGTATGCTAACGTAGGTCGTCTAAGTGCAGTCTATACTCCTACCAAGCCCCAGCGTAGAAAGAGCCCGCTAGTCAAACAAGGACCAGTTGAGGAGGGAGCTGCTATTCAGACTAGTAGAGACCCCTCTCCTTTGGGAGGGTCACGGATTCCCCACAGTAGCCGAGCAGAGCAGTTCCAACAGCAAGTTCTCTCTGAGCGAGCTAGAATTACCCCTCCAGGGGCCCGACGCAGGCCCAGCGTTTTCCTATCTGTAGAAGGGGGCGCGACTGAGCCGCAAACAACCCCGTTACTTTCTCAGTCCCACTCAGTGGATGAGTTGGCCGAGTTGCCTCCACCTGCACCAATGCTTTCCCCTGGCCCACCACCAGGGGGCACCACTTTTATACACCCTCTAACAGGTCGACCACTGGATCCTTCCTCACCTCTAGCACTTGCACTGGCTGCACGAGAACGTGCCCTTAGTGGCCGGAATACACCCACCCCTACACCTTCGCCCACACCTTCGCCCACTCAAGGTCGAGCAGTGGAAAGGCCAGAGACAGAAGGAGGAGCAACACCACCTGCTCCTCTCGAGGCTCCTCCATCAAATTCCTGGAGAGACGAACCGGTCAGCATCACAGAAACAGCAAGCCAAGTGACTAGCGGTAGCCCTGGGTCTGGACGAAGCTTGGAAGAGGTACTTGTCTCACCCAGCGTGCAAGGTGTCCAACCTGCGCTAATGGATACAGAACATACCCCACCGGCAGTCCCACCCACTCTTCCTTCCCCTGCCCCTACCCTCTCAAATCTGACTGCTCGAAGTCTGACAATGAGCTCAGAGGAGGAAGCGGAGCCTTACACAGTGACACTTCCCCCTGCATTGCTCTCATCCAGTGATGAGGAAACCAGAGAGGAGCTTCGGAAGATAGGCCTCGTGCCGCCTCCTCAACCCTTCGCTAATGGCCTTCTAATTAAAGAAACACCCAAAGCCACTCTAAGCATTTCACCTAGCGGATCACGGCCATCCATTGCAAAGATCTCCTCTGGGAAAGCAAGCGATTCTACGGCAGACTCTGGGGTTGAAGACCCACATATGGAGACCACCAGTACTGTTTCCACAGTCTCCAGCATGTCCACTTTGTCTTCGGAGAGCACAGACTCCGCTCATGCTAGCAAACCACGTTCTGGGGTGGGGCGTGGTCGCCCCGCCCATCTCAGGGACCCACTGCTTAAACAATCATCAGACAGTGAGCTGCTTCCACACCCACCTAGCACAGGCCCCAGCCGTCCACGCTACCTATTCCAAAGACGTTCCAAACTCTGGGGGGAGGAGCCCCGGGGCCAGATGGGTGGGTCTGATGAAAGTCGGCCTGCTGCTATGGGGGCAGAGTTGCTAAGCAAAGACGCTCATTCTCTGGGGGAGGAGCCACCAATGGGAGCACCTCTTGACCCTGGCAGGAGATCACCTGTGGGAGGTGCCAGGTAGGAAAGACCTGTTAAAAACTGCACCAACTTAACAACAGCAGCACATTTTGCACACCTGCATGAAACACAGCACAACTTTCAATATCATACACCCACTTGACTTTTGACACCCTTAGCCACACACCTGGTTAAAATTGCCTATCCATAACACACGTGTGTGTGTGTCTGTATGTCCTTGCAGATGTGAGGAGAATGGAGAAGAGAGTAAATCGTAGGTTTTTAGCTCTGTGGGTAAAAACAATTCCTTGTCTAACTAACTTTCACTAAACCCTTTACTGCAGCCGTTAATCAAGCTGCAAATGCTACTGTGGGCTTGTATTAAAGGCTCATGGTAGTTCATTATGCAGTAACTGAGGCATTTCAGCTTCTGTCTGTCTTTGCGCAACGAAACTGGAATTTTCAGTGTACCGCTGAGAGCCAATCAAATTGCTTTTTCATAAAAAGTAAATGACACGAATGTTGAATCTACATTTAATTTGTATTGCTGCATTGATTGTGGTAAGTTTATTGCAGCAAGTTTCGGATGTTTACAAAATGAATACTGAAAGCATGCTGTGGTGGAAATACTGTGAAATGCTAATGCACCATTTTTTATACCCATTCTGAGGACTCCAGTTTTATATTAACTGCTCTAACTGTCATTTTATTGCATTAAGTTCTCTGCATGCTCTGCACTATTTAAACCCCAATGCTTACAGCATTGGATCCACTTTCCTTTTCTCTCACATTAGCATCCCAGTAGTTTCCTAAAAGTACTGCAGTTAAAACTCTACCTTTGTTTACTTTTTTTGTTTCCGCTCTATCTTCCTCTCTCTTATTTTCCTTTAATTTTCTTTTATGTTTTCACTCTCTCTCTTAGACTCTTTAGTAGTTTAGGGGAGCTTCACACCATCTCTCAGCGGAGTTACGGCACCACCTTCACAATCCGGCCTGGCAGCCGATACCCAGTGACCCGTAGGACTCCAAGCCCTGGAGGCACACCAGAACGGAGTGAACCACTGGGGCCTGTTCGTACATTCGGCCCTCATCACCATCATCACACAATCCTCAAGTCTTCTAGCCTAAGTTTGCCCCAGGAGCCCAAGGAGGTGCGTTTCGTTATGAGGAGCGCCAGCGCTCGAGCCCGCAGCCGTTCTCCATCCCCCTCTCCATGCGCTTCCCCCTGCCCTTCACCGGTACTGGGAGCCCCTCTCCTGGCCCTGCGGCCATTCAGACAGCGCCCCCTAGCACTGTGGAGTAAGTATGACGTGGGAGAGTGGCTAGAGAGTGTGGGACTAGGAGAACATCGTGCACGTTTTTTGGAGCACGAGATTGAAGGCGCCCACCTGCCCGCGCTGACCAAGGACGATCTGGCAGAATTAGGGGTGACACGGGTGGGACATCGAATGAACATCGAACGTGCACTGAAGCAGCTGCTGGAGAGTTGAGGAGAGCCAAAATGCAGGATTTAGTCCCGTCACAAAATAAATATTTACTATTAAAATTTCAAGTTATTTCGAAGTCTAACACCATAGATTCCAACCCACATTTTTTTGCATTGCTCAGCCCTTATATAATATAGATTTTACCCAAGCACCAACGATTTAACTCCCACAAAACCCACCATATTTCTTCACTAGTTTGCCACCTACTAAGAGTAAAAATAACATGCTGGACAGGAGTGTGGACCTACTGCGCAATATCTGCTATTTACAGCTACAGGTCTAAGAAAATCAAACTGGCCATGTTTTTAACTGGGTCTTCTGCACAATAACAAATGATATAGCCAGCAAGCAGCCATTTCCTTCACATGCCATGTTTTACAATCAAATGATGATGATGAAGGTGTGGCAAACATACAGACTGCTCTCACATTATCAGAGGAAGTCTGAGAATATCTTCACCATCTGGATTTGTGCGCATTTCCTGCTTCCAGGAGAGAGACTTCTGAATTTTAGAAAGCAGCGTCAACTTGAGTGCAAAGGGAAAGAAAAGAGCAGAAACCTCTCCTGTGAACAATGCCAATGCTTCCAAGTGCCCGGAATTTACAGTATGTTCACCGACCATCTTGCAACTCAACAGTAGATAGCCATGTTAATGGTGATTATAAGATGCGTTGCAGTAACTGGACTTGGCATGTGAATGCAACATGTCCAAGTATGAAAGGATCTGACAATCTACCCTAAACCAGGAGAATAAAACTTCTCCCAATACAATACAAGTGTGGCCTTGAGGTAATACTGCCGCCATCTAAAATTTGTTAAAGATAGATATTTTCAGTCACTACATTCAATTTTATATGTATATGATATATATGGAGTTATATATTCAAAAAAAGAATGTATGAGAATAAGGTGAGATATACTTGTCTTATGCCCTGTGAGATTGTGTCATATTTGGTCTTACTTTATATTTGTTATTTTATTTGTCAACTATCAACCAATACCCTAACATGAATGCAGTTACTCTTTTTTCCCCATGGTATAACTTGTGATTTGTGAGTTATAAACACATAATCTTTGGACTTGGATTAGTTCATGGTCAGTTATTTAAGAATTTCATAATTACGGATAGACCTTTTTTGTCTATTATGAATAAATGCTCAATAAGACTGTATGTAGAATAACTGTTTCGTTTAAACAGAGGATCTGAAATACTATGGGTTGTAGGAATTTATTTGTTACCTTTTGTAGATGATAACTCAGCATCAGTCGATCATTTCATGCTGATCAATTTTTGAATTTAAGACGTAACAATGTTTCTTTGCCATGATTTGGTTATATATTGTGCAATTACTCATTTGGGATTTAATTCCTATCAAGTCTTTCAGTTTAGAACAATATGAGCAAAATATGCTACTTAAGGGCTTTTAACATAAATTAAATTGTTATTAAACATGTTTTAATGCAGACTTCTAAACTGGTGAATTTGTCTGATCCCCAGTTATAGGCAAGTCTACAACTTAAAGTAATAATGTGACACATTGGCAAAAACAAAGCTAGTGTTTATGGGCCTTAAAAAGCAGTGTGTCCCTGACCATAATGACCTGGGAACATTTTCTGTTCCAAGTAAAAGTGTGAAATTTTCTTCTAGTACAACCAAATTACTAAAAGTAATCTGATTACAAGCATATCTACTGTGAATATAGTTATTTTTCTCATTTTAAAATCCCCAAGATTGTCATATAATCAAGCAAATGTTGAGATTATATTGTGTCAAAAAATTATGTGGTAACTAGCTTGACTGGTTTGTTGTGTTTGGTAAGCTGGAACAGTAGGCGTTGCTGTGGTTTATACATTTAACTAACAGTTGAACTCTGCCAACAGAGGAGAAAAAATCCTCACACTTGTCACTCCTCCGGTTGGTCAATTTGCACAAAGATGTGGGTGCTACTGTTTATAAGCCATCTGCATAAAATATTACTGTACTTCCCTCATCTGTCCCTGTCCTTCTCCCTCTCTTCTGATCCTCACTCATTTACACTCTCAAACACAATTATGTAATTAATTACTGGTGTAAGAGAAGGGTGTGGCAGCCATGTTCTTTTAGTTTACCACTTTTAGGAGCCCTTTCTTCTGTTGTTGACTTCTTTTCTTTTCTTTTTTTTTGTATTCTTTGTTGGATGAAGTGATTTGAGGATCAAGCTTTTGGACATGTTTGCTTTAAAATGAGAAAATGTACACAAAAATATAATTTGACTTGTCTGTTATTAAAGATCATCTCTCAGGCTGTGGGGATTAATCAAAGAATACATCATCTTTCTGTGGAGAAAAAGAAGGGGGTTGGGTTTATTAAGATTTTAAGATTTGTGTGTGTGTGTGTGTGTGTGTGTGTGAACAAAAATGAATGCATAAAAGTCAAGAATTTGGTTGTTAAAAGGACAGAGGTCCAATTTCTACAAATTAATTAAACACTTCCTTTCTAAAGTACCAACCATGCCTACTGAGACAGCCAAGGTTAAAACGTTAGCAAAGTATAAATAATTGAAAAACTAAAGTAAATATAAACAAATTTAGAACAACATGGAAAAATGTCAAGTAGTCTATTAATATTCAGTGATAGTTCAGGTTACATGTCTTAAATGATTAAATGCGTACAGAGATTATCTTTCATGATCTACATAAAACTTAAGTGTTTTCCAGTGATGCTCATTATGGGAGATGTCAACACTAACTTGAAATCTTTAAAAAACACATATTTTATTACATATTTTCAAAATGTATTGTGGGCTATTTACTCGCAACATATTGTCGAACCTGACAATTATTATAAAACATGTTTCTCGTGAGAGCACAGCAACATTTTAAGCTTAAAACATTACATCATGACATATAGTTGATGGTATGTTTTTATGATGTTCACTTGTTTACTAAAACACATGATCCATACACTCTTAAAAATAAAGAAAGGTGGAAGGTGAAAAAGGTGCCTTTTTGTCTAACCTTTCTGTTTCACAAAAGCTTCTTTGTGGCGAAAGAAGGTTCTTCAGATTATAAAAAGGTAAGAAAGAGATGGTTCTTTGACTTAATGGTTCTTTGAACCAAAATTGGTTCTTCTATGGCATCGCTGTGAATAACCTTTTAAGCACCTTTATTTTTAAGAGTGTAATTTAGCAGGTTTGAGGTCATTGTCAGTGCTACTGAAAACAAGCATTTAAGCAGTTGGACTTTTGACTCAAAACTGACATATACCTCTTGTGACAACTGTCCTGCATGGTCTCCATAAAATGTCTACAGATCAGTAACTCGTATACATTAAGTTAAGTTAAGTTATATTTTAAAGTAGCCTACTAAAGTGAGTAATTTAATGTAATGCACACGTTGCTCCGAATGTCAAGCTGTTTAGATATAGGCACAATATAATGATGTTGTTTTCATTCATAGAAGTTTTCATGAAGTGTTAAAAAATAATTAGTGTTACGTAAGATATTATGTAATTATTAAACAAAAGGACTACTGAATTCGTTAACAGTCAATGCTGTAATTTCATGTTATAGCCTCGGGTTTCCACAGATGTACTGTATGCCAGTGGCTGTTTTATTGACAGTACATTCACGTTCATGACAGTCAGATTGTGAGGAGGCTGGTTAATGTGTCACTGACATATGCTCTGAAGTGCAAGTGCAGTGATTCGGACGGTCCTCCGTTATTTACTCTGAAGTAAGACAAGGTAAGTGTTTGCTTTTACATTTGTTCATGTTTATCTGTGCAACCACGCTGATGTAGGTTGGGTTTGAATATTAAATAGACTTATGCTAATTTTAGACAAAGAGAAGAACATTTGTTACATTTTCTCTATTATCTCTGTGTAAACAATTTAAGACAAAAACGTGAATGTTGGAAGAAAAACTGCTGTCTAACGGGAGTTTTGGTCATGTCCATCACTTTCACTTTTTTTTTTTTTTTTTTTTTTGCAATGTTCTGTTTGCAAATGTTTGCAGTGATTGTAGATCATTTATTTCTTACAACTGCAGTGGACGGTGATTGGCCGAGAAGCCAACTCCTATAATCTCACATATATTTATTTCTATAAATACAGGTTATAGTGTTTCCATTAATATATCTATTGTTTTATCATAGATACAAAACCTCATTAGCATCCTTATGAAATGCTTTTAATAGTGTTTTTGCACTTCTTTCTGCACAATAAATGTTAGGGCCTACTTGGTTTGTCAAAAATAAAGTTATAAACATTCTAAACTGTTTAGCTGCAGATGTCTCTTGCATACTACTGACAATTATAGCCTGTGAATTATTACATTTATCAGTGTAAGCTACAGTGAAAGGTTCAATGGCTATTTTATATGTAAAAGTTTGCAATATGGTTATATTTGTTAACGTAACACACTGTAGAAAAAGATTAAGAGTACATTTTACATCTTTCTACTTCAAAATGTCATGTTTTATTCAATGCGTTACTTGCAGATTCTTTGTAATTATTTGTGAAATTTACTAGGTTTTAAAAATTTGTGAAAATGGTTTCTACACCAATATATTTTTCAATTAACTAACAATGAAAAACACTTGTAAAACATTTATTATTCTTAATGTTTCAATATTAACTACATTATGAAAATAAAAAATAGCATCTGTTAATGTTAATGGACCTGAACTAACACTGACAATGAACAGCTGTATTTTTATTAGCCTAACTAATGTTAACATTACTGTAAATGTATGCTCGTTGTTCATTAGTGTTCGTTAATACATTAACTGACATTAGGTAATGAGACCTTATTGTAAAGTTTTACCAATTTATTATTATTTTTTTTATAATTATTAAACTATAAAATATTACAGTAAAAATTAAAGCTTAACAGGTAAAAAAAAGTACAAAATTAGGTCTTTATACCATTGATAAACTTCAATAAAAATTGATTAAATTGATAACTTCAATAAACTGCAAGATATTTTTTTTTTTTTAGCTGGACAGATGTCATTATGTAATTAAATCAACTTTAGCACAATTTGGGTAAAATCTAACCCTTGACGTAACATTTCCTCTGGACAAAGTTCCAGTTTTATGCCCCACACAGCTGTTGACTGAAGACAACACATAATCTGATGTAAAGATGTCATCTAAAGACAACACTATTAGTTTTCCTGAGCTTATAAAGCTGAAACGAGATGGTGGCCAACTCAGCAGAGAAGAAATAGGCACTTTTGTACAAGGAGTCACATCAGGAGCCATCCAGAAGAGTCAAATAGGTAAGAGCATAATCGCATAAACTCAGTTTACAGTTTAGACACAAGCTAAGAAAATGTTTGGGTGGAGTTTTTCAAAAATAATTGTGCTGCACCTGCACAGGTGCTATGCTAATGGCCATATGGCAGAAGGGCATGACTGATGAAGAGACCCTGGCATTGACGAGAGAGATGATGAACTCTGGAGAGACGTTTAAATGGCCAAAGGAATGGCTTGTGGTAGACAAACACTCAACCGGTGGAGTCGGAGACAAAGTCAGCCTTCCACTTGCTCCTGCTCTGGCTGCATGTGGCTGTAAGGTATAGAAAATGCCCTGTACTATATTTTAAACTGTGGAACTCAAAAATCTGATTCTGAATTCTTTTTATGATGTAAATGGATTAGAATTTTGGCAATTCTGCACTATTTCTAGGTCACAATTCTACTCAATTACATTTTTCACTCCCAACCGCTCTGAATTTATTTTAAAATGAATGCAGCTGAGGTACTTTAGGTATGCAGATATGTATTTTTTTTCTAGGTGCCCATGATAAGTGGAAGAGGACTGGCACATACAGGTGGCACCCTGGACAAGCTGGAGTCTATACCTGGGTTTAAAGTCAACCAGTCAGTTGAACAGGTAATGTGGAATTTATTTAAACTTCAAATGATGCTCTAACTGGTTTGACTAGTCGTTTTATTTCTTTAAGTATTATCAGTTATTTATTATTATTATAAACTGAATTGAATTTAAGTTACAGTTAATGTGAGCTTATCCTGATTTTATTCCCCAGTCTAACAGTTCTGGCAAAAAAACAGTGAACACAAAATTTTCTTTGCAACACAATTTTAAAAGCCTCATGAGTCATTAGTGGGAAATTTGTTTCTTTCTTAAACATCTCATGATGATTTGGTTTAGTTCCTTATTTTTTATTTGAAGATATAAAGTGCTGGTTTACAGGTTGCATACATTTTTAAAAACGTGAGTAGCAGAAGGAGGTCAAGAATATAACATTTAATTTAACATTTAATATTAATATAACATTTTATCAATAGCTATAAAAATATTTTAGATTTGACAGCAGCACAGAATCCTCTGTTCAGGAGAACACTCATCTGAATGAGGAACTGACTAATGCATACTGACATCATAAAACCCTGCTAACCATGTCTTCCATGGTCTGTTTTAGTATTTATAATTAATGTTGTTATTGAATATGAGCGTCATCAAATCAGTTTTTACCACTGACTGTAATCCTTATATAATGAAATCTATGTAAATGAATGTAGCCCATGAACTGATTCATCACAGCATGATGTTTCTCCCAAACCAACGATTTAGTATACACAATATTTCATAACACACTTCTTACTGGGCAAAGTTAGAAGTCAGAACTCAGTAAAAGGTTATTACCATTGTACTATTACTACAGTAGCCTAATTTTGTAGTATATTATGCAAAATTTATATATTCATAAAATATCCAGATGCAGAGTGACAAATAAACCAGATATTTATTTATTAACATTTATGAACACAATTTATTAATTATTATTTTTAAATAATTTTCATGACTCATTATGTGATTGGACTGCCTAATGTTACAACATTAAAATATATTATGAATTTTCTTATATTATATGTTTCTAGGTGAAGCAGATCCTAGAGGATGTGGGCTGTTGTATTGTGGGACAGACAGAGAGGCTAGTTCCAGCAGATCGTGTTCTCTACGCCATCAGAGACGCCACATCAACTGTTGATAGTCTTCCTCTTATCATCAGTAAGATTAACCTGAAAAACTTCTCATTGCAGTGTTAAGCCCACTTCTCATGATTGTTGTTGTCCATGTTCTGCACAGGCTCCATCATCTCTAAGAAAGGAGCTGAAGGTCTGAGTGCTCTTGTGTTAGATGTGAAGTTTGGCAGAGCTGCTCTGTATAAAGATTTAAATAGCGCTCGGCGTCTTGCTCAGTCACTGGTAAGAGAGCTTTTAGCGTTTACACTATATTATCACTACATTACATCTATAATAATCATGCAACATATATATTTTTTTTATTATTTTTGGAAATTGCATCCAAAATTCACTTGATTTGAAATATGCTGTTTATGTGTCCACCAGGGTTCAGAACGGAAGAATTCATGAGTGTGAATTTAAACTGAACATAGGAATTTGAATTGGAATAACAAATTCACCTGCAATTAAGATAATTTAAACACAGGTAATATAGATTCTGGGAAATTAAGCTTATTTAAAGTTAATTTATTAATTACATTAAAATATATACACAAAATTCAAATTTCTATATTTGGCATTTCAAACATATCTCCAGTATCTCTCTCTCTCTATAGTTCTTTCTCTCCATAGGGCCTATAAATATTCTGATAACTTCAAGACTTATGCTTTTTTTCAAAACATTCAAGCAACGCTATAAACTATTACACAGCTGTGCATCTTGGGGGAAAAATCAGCTGATTTGAAAAAAAAAATTAATACCTAATTTGATGATAAGTTTATAACTTTTTGTAAAAACTTTACATAACGTTCAGATTTTTTATCAGCTTTAATGCACTTATCAAAATATCAAAAGCTGTCAAACGTCAAAAGTTTTAATGACAAAAATAAGTATTTAGAATCTATTGTTTAACTTATAAGCTGCAAAGGAGTGGAAAAAGTGAAAATCAGAATTTGCCATAAAAGAATGTCTTCAGAATCATTCATACATGTGAAAATCGGCTGAGAATTGAACAAGTAGCCCAGTTGTAACCTGGCTCAGTGGAAGATAGAAATCATGTATTTGTGGTATTTTGTTATATATTTTGCTTTTGTGGTGATTAAAGGATAATACAAGACTTCTCAATCTTACAAATGGTTGTTGAGAGCAAAAATGCTATTAAATGCACATCATGTTTTGTAAGAAAGTGACATTCTAGAACAAAATGGGTACTATTTTTGGAATCAGAATTAATAAGAAACAAGTATTTAATTTAGCAAATAGGGCAGTGGCAGTGGTGTAATTCTGCATTCTGTTTGCAACCTTAAATCAAATTCGAACCCAATTCAGGATTTGAATTGGCATTTAAAAGTGATTCTCAATTGAACTGTTATACAATACTGGTGTCCATTTGCCAATAGGTCACTGCAGGCAACAAGTTGGGTGTGAAGACAGGGGTGTTGCTCAGCCGAATGGACGCTCCCATTGGCCAGAGTGTGGGAAATGCGGTCGAGGTGTGTGAAGCCCTTGAGTGTCTTAAAGGACGAGGGTCAGATGATCTCAAGGAACTGGTCACAAATTTAGGTAAGCAGAATGACCCACTTAAACATACTACTGTAAGATGACACAACAGAACTAAATTGTGATGTCCTTCAAGACAATCTGGCCACAAATGTCTGCATACACAAGCATAAAAGTTTTCATTGTGTTTAGGTGGGTATCTATTGTGGATGTGTGGATACTCCGGTACTCCAGAGAGCGGAAAAACTGAAATCGCTGTGAAACTGGAGAATGGAGAAGCCCTGAAAAAGTTTGAGGCGATGCTGGTGGCTCAGGGTGTGTCTGCAGATGTTGCACATTCCCTGTGTTTAAACGAGACCGACTATTTTGAGCACATGAAGTGTGCAGAGCATCAGACAGCGCTCGAGGTGCTAGATGATGGTAATTATGTTCCATGTTCTCGTTTGAAAATCAAATATGTTAATTATTTTACGTAATGCAAACAGCACAGGCATGATTATAAACAGACTGCACAGAGTGCGCTATTAATATTCACTGTTATTCATCTACATGCAATCATCATGTCCATTATCTCAGCGGCAGCCATTGTGTGTGTATGTGTGAACTGTTTGATTGACAGGAGCCGTTTTGGACATTGATGGTTTGGCCCTGGCTGAAGTGCTGCATAAACTAGGTGCAGGACGTACTAAATCGGGAGAGGAAATTGATCATAGTGTGGGAGCAGAGATCTTAGTTGAGATGGGACAGCAGGTTCAGAAAGGTTAGTTTCATTTATCTCAATATATGACTGTTTGGAATAAAAAAATGAATATACCTCTAACTAAAAAAGTATACAGAGTACTAAAAAAATAGTATGTGAAAGTTTTCAATATGCAACAATAAACACTATGCAATAGCGATCGTATGTAAAAGACACACTTCACCACAATGCACGTTTAGTAAATGGTTGCCAGTTGTCCTAGAAACAAAATACTGTTATTTTTAAATGTAATTTAAAATAACTATTTATTTTTTAATTTAATTTATAATCCAATTTTGTATAAAACATTTGGCAGTCCTGTCAAATGATGAGTCAAGACTGATATTAATATTGCTTCTGGTTCATTCATCACAGTGGAAATGAGTCAAATTGCATTGTGGGATATATCATCCACCATAGTGTGCTATAGTTGTAAACTAAACATTTTTGCAAAAAAAAAAAAAAAAGTTAAATCTGAAATATTCAACCATACTATGAGTATTAGATCATATATGCATTAGATCATATATGATATATGCATTGTGGTATATATCACCCACTGTAGTATGCTATGCTATAAACTAAACATTTTCAAAAATGTGAAAATGTTAAATCTGATATACTCACTTGTACTATGAGTAGTAGGTCATATTTCATATCAAAATCAAAAATCAAATCAAATTTTTAAAAAAATGCCAAATTTTGCAAATGTGAAAATATTAAATTTGCATGTATACTTAGTGCCAAAATAGTATGAGTAGTACAGTTTTTCAAAAATAGCCTACCTTTATATCTCTGTATAGTATTTATTGAGACAAATCTGTATTTATACCCTACTGATTCAATTGGCAGGTCAATCATGGATCAGGATTCATCACAATTGCCCGAATCTGAATCCACACTGTTCTGACCTGCAGAAAGCCTTGGTCATTGGCAGCCATGACAAATACGAGGCAGTATCACGTGTGGCAGAATTCATCCACCCAGATAATCCCAATATGTCATAATGCAGCCTCATTCGAAACATATTTTGTTTGTAACAAATATTTCAGTTTGAATGTACTGTTACCAAAAAACTGTTTTCTTTATATGAAGCACTAGAGAGGTTTTACAAGAAAAACATGACTATGACCAACACTGACCTTTGAGCTCTGCATCTGGAAAATCTTTAAACATATTTGTTTACCAGTAGCTGGAATATTATTGTAGCCCAGATCTACTCGATCCTGTCCTGTAAAATTTAGTTGCAGCTCTAAACAAAATCACCTAAACCAGATGATCAAGGCCTTCAGTTTGAAGTTGAAATTGCAGCCAGGTGTATTGGAGCAGGATTGAGTACACTAGAATAGCAGTCGCAGAGGAACGGCAGCATTACTGACCACAAACCTCTGCAGCGCTCCAGAATCTCAGATTACAGGGTCAGCTCTCATTCTTCTTGTATAAAAAGCATCTACGATGATGCCTTGAGATATTCATAGATTTGTCAGAAGGTAAAAGGAATCATGTTCCACAATCAGTGTTGGTTTTTCAAAATGCCTTTAAAGTGTAACACTGGTGCTTCATTTATATTTTTCATTGAAGTCTTTCTTTGTGTATTTAATCAAACCAATTAATTAGTGTGATTATCTTTTTTAATAAATGGAGGTTGAAGAGATGAGATGATCTTTGCTGCCACGTAGTGGTACAAATTATGTCCAACATGAACCCTTATATTTTCTACATCCTTAAAGTAAAAGCTGGTTTTGAATATCTGGAGGCATATCTAAAAAACACACACACAGTTCATAGTTCATCCCAAATTCAAAAGCAAAGTAATACTAACAAGAATTTTTATTTTTGCTATTGTGACATCATTTTCGCAATAAATTTCCAGAATATCAGAAGCCAACATTTTCATTAATGTAATTTTTATTTTTTTGTAAAACGAAATACATAAATTATATATATTTTTTACATTATCTTAATGAAAGGGTTTTTTTGGGGGGGGATGCTTAAATTTCAAAAAAATAATGGCCCTAAAATAGGCTTCATTTTCTTAATGCAATAAAAATTTGTATTGTATTCCTTCTGACTTTGTTGTGAAATACAACCTGGATATTTCTTTGAGAGATTCATCATATTTTACAGTTTATATTTATGACAGTCTTGCTTAAGTTTAAATTTTAACTAAGAATCAACCAGGAATCAGTTACTTACATCAATCATCATCACCTTGTTTTTTTTGTTTTTTTGCTTCCATCAAAAATAAAAAGAAATATTTAAATCAAATACTTTCCCATTTTTTTATTTCAACACACGTAAAAAAGGATATGCATTCAATCTATTTTCTTCAAGATTAAAAAAGCAAATATTGCTGCTTTTCGATGCCTGCAGATGTCCTAGGGTACGTCTATAAAAGGAAGACAGGGAATTTCATCTAAACGTGGATTTTTCTGTCCTGGTTTGGGAGGCATCAGTGCGCCACAGAATTGAGCGGTTCTGCTCTTATGTTTCCAAGATCCAGCGCAGAATCTGTTTCTTCATCGATTTCACCGATTACAGCCCTTAAACACATAAACATACAAGCCTTTAAAATCCAATAAAGTCCGCAGTTGCTTTAAACAATGTAAATAAGTAGCACAAATACATACACATTATCGCCTCTGACAATATACAGTCCCAGAACCACCTGCTCTACGCCCTGGGAAGAGCTGAACACCCGCTCATGGCTTTCATCCAGGATGAGATTGATCGTCTGATCGAAGCCCTTTAGCGTCCCCTAAAAACAATACAATAAAAGTCATAAGCAGGCTCCTTTATTAATGCACATAAGAGATGTTACTTAAGGAGATGAGAAACACTCACCACAATCATTCTGCCATCTGAAGTGATGATGGCAACCGTCCCTTAAATAATGTTGGTTAAGGAAATATCAGGCTCATAAAGACTTACATACACATAATCATATTCAATTAAATATATGTATGTGTGTGTGGATGTGTGTGTAATATATATTTAAATAGAAATATGCATCTCACTACACTATATACGCAGTTCAAGTCTCAATATATAATCAATGTATAAATAGTAGTACACTGTTTAATTAAATGCATAATTCTATGTAACAGATATAATTAGACACGTTACATGCATGCATTTATATATAGTAATCATACACACAATTTATCATGCATATGTACTGTATATATGTAGTACATATAAAATCTGATACATTACATTCATAGATGCATACTAAAACACAATAATGATTTTGTCATGCTCATCATAACACGCTAAATCACTTGATAACGCCACAAATCGCGCCCATTGAAACACATAACGTTAGCCACTGTCATGAAAACAACACAACATCAGCACCATGAAGTGCATCAAAGGATACGGTTGATGTAGCTCTCAAGAGCGGTAGACATCTCTGCAGGAGCGTGTTTAAATCCACCGGTTCTTGAGCACAAACACAACGAAACACACTCGTTCAGCTGCGACCTGAACCGGAAATGAGAACGGAGAGACTCGAGTAGCCGATGACCTATCGCGGCAGCACTAGTCGAGCAGGAGCAATCGAACCTGCGCTAATGTATGTTTATCCAGAAGATGGCGCACTCTATAGGTTTCTAAGAAGGAGGAGCAACCTTTGAGATTAGAATCAGTTCTTGGTGAAAAGACAAATTGTTTTAAGGTCACAGTGGGGGCTGGTGGAAATACTGATGGTGATGATGACAATTGAACTTACACAAAAGTGTTGTGGTGCAATAGTGACGCTACTTTGATTACTCGAGTAAATGTAACTAATTACTGTGCTTAAGGATCTTTTCAGATACTTTGTAGTTTTACTGAGTATCAAAGACATTAGCAACTTTTACTCTCTACTTCACTACATTTTTGAGTGAGTATCTGTAATCTTTACTCCACTACATCTGAGATGAGTGTTGTAGTTACACATTACATTTTGCATGGCACCTAGCTTTTCTGCAGCAGTTTATTTCTGCTACAAAAAAAATCACTTAATAGGAAAGCTGCTAAAACTACTGTATTGATGGACAAAATAATGACCTTGATGTAGTCTTGAGTATTCTTTGAAGTTGACATTTTACATGTAATTTTTTCATTTTAGTTATTTTTTATTTTAATTTTTATAACTAAAAGATGTTTGTTAACTTTTTTCTGTTTATAATTCCTTTTTATTATTATTTATGTTTTTACTGTTTTGTATTCTGGTTGTGTATGTATTTTATTGCTTTGACTGTATCCCCTGTGAATGTTATGTCTTTAATAAAAAATATATATATATATATATATATATATATAAAATAAAATAAAAATTGAAATTTCTGCTACAAAAGATGTGATATCGCCAACTACAGGGCACTGAAAGTACTATATCTTATGCATTTTGCCCTTACTCACCCAAACTGGTCAACAAGGCTACTTTACATGAATGTGAGCACCTTAGCAAGTAGTTGTGAATCACAGGTGTTTTATAAATAGGCCAAAACCAGCACATCCAGTGCAAGAAGACTTTGACTTTTTAATTTTACTTAACATTATTTTATTTATCCTTTATAATGAAGAGACCTTTTTTGAAGGTTAAAGTTTTTTTTTGTGCAATTTTGTTGAGTTTTATTTTGGTTTTAGAAAATAAGTGTGATCGCTCTCCTCACAAATCAGCTCATTCTTGTTTTTGTTGCATTTTCTGTGCCTTGTCTTGGACTTTTATGTCACTTCCTGTCTCCTGTGGTGTTTGTAGTCAGTTTGTATCTTATCTTGTTAGCCTCCTGTGTGTATATATACAGCCCTAGTGTTTCTTTAGTTCTTTGTGAGTTGCTGAATGTAATGGTTGTCTGTTTGCTTGTGGTTTTTGGCTTATTGTGTGTTCAGTTTTTTTCATGAAATACCTGCACATAGATCCTTGCCTCTGTCTGTTTTCCCCAGCTTCAACACAACGTTACAGTTTTTCACTGGCATGTCTCTTTGAGCCTATATTTAGTGCAAGTAAAATACTTAAGTACTGTTAAAATCAGATACTCTAATACTTTTATGTTTTGGAATTGGTGACTTGTAACCTGTAGTGGAGTAATTTTCACTGTAAGGTTACTCAAGTATGGTTTTTAGATATTCTTTACACCTCTGATCACACTGATGCTATTTACATGGTATTTCAAATATTACTTTGGTATTATAAGGATAAATGTCCAAACTATGATGTTACCATTGTGTATTTCCAAAAAAAGACATGATATTGCAAACTATGGCAGCTCTTGGTTTGGTACATTAAGCTAGAGAAACAATAATTACCTAAATAATCCATTGCACAATCATAGCTAAAAGAAATAAACCAGATGATCCTTTTTCACATTCTGAACTCTGTCCAAACCCCTCATTACAATAGAAAACACCAGGCGCATGCTGTTGTAAAGCACAACACAAGTGATTATTAAAGTTAATCATTTATGTTATGAGGAAGTGAACTTTAAGCCTGAGATGTATTAGAAGGATCTCCAGGAAACCCTTATGGTAACAAATGCTATATGAAACACACATACTTGAACCGGTGGAAGAAAAATGGATGTATAAAATAAAATCTTTCTGATAGTTTAGCCTATTACCATACCAAATTGGACAAATAACAAGGGAAACTGGTTTAGCAGTACAGGTAATTCTTTGAAAGTGGTATTTAAACAACGGAAACTTGTTTAATTTGTTTTTAATTTCTGTTCATCAAGTAATATGATCTTCTTGTAACTTATCTCTGTTTTCGGTTTCCACACAGGCTGTTTTAGATTTCATGTGAAGCTGTGACAGATCGTTAAAGGCAACACGAAAGCAGACGACAAACTTCAGATCTTGAAATTCTTTCTAATGCTTGTCAATTCCTTCTTTGTGGTAAGATGAAATAACCATAGATCTGTATGTTACTGGCATGGATTTTAGAGACATTTCTTATTTATCACTTACAAAAAAAGAACTTCCTGGACTGCAGTCAAATATATTCATCATATGGTGGACATTGACATGCAGCCCGTAATATGATTAAGCTTGTTTTCTGCCAGCAGTGTGCAAAGACAGACTTCTGCACCCGTCAAATAAAGTATCTTAATTCATGCATGGCTACATGTACAAACAAGTAACAATTTACATGATCTTGACAGATTCTTGGCATTAGCATTTTTGCGTGTTCCGCTTGGATTTTATTTGATCAGGACAGCTTTGTAAGTGTTCTCAGCTCTGGTAAGTTTTCCTGTTTGTCAGTCTATCATTATTCAAAATAGCAGCTTACACAATGCATGTTATTACAGTTTGCCTCAGATTACCTATAATAATGTATTAGGACATTTAAAAAGCATACTACTTTGCCGTAGCCAATTTTTAGTGTCCTTCAATCTGATTTTGGTGTGTTGATGAAGCAAAACGTGTGGTCTCTCAGGACAGGAGGTGAAGGTGGTGGCTGGGGGGCTCTTTTTCATTGGCCTTGTTGTGGTTTTTGTGTTCTTGCTGGGTTGTGCTGGTGCCTATTTTGAGAGCCGATGTTTCATCATATTTGTAAGCATAATTCATGCAGAGCACAAAGACACTAATAACTTTTACCCTGTTTTCTGAGTTGCACTAAAAGCTTGGTTTTAACATTTCCTGTTCTCTGTTTTTTTCAGTATCTGTGCTTCTTGATCGTCATCATACTGGGTCAGCTTTTCATCACCTTTGTGCTATTAATACGAAGAGACAAGGCAAGTCTTTACATAAATTATAAATACTGTAAGGAAAAACACAGCTGGCTTCAACTACACACGAGATTCCAATGATAAAGTGGTTAAACAAATTGTCTAACACATGTTTTGAATGTTACCAGATTGAGCTGTTTTTGAGGGATAATGTGGACGAGATCATTAGGGAGTATGGAGGAAATGAAACCCAAACGTCTTGAAAACTTCTAGATAGTGTGCAGACTTCTGTACGTGGCTGATTTACATCTGAATGCAAGATGAGTGTATGATGATTGTAACTATTTTAGCTGACAATCAGCTATAGGAAGGTGTGTTTTGATATAAGTGTATTTTTATGCTGTAGGCAAAATGCTGTGGTAGGCTGACCTCAAATGAATGGAGGAATAACACAGTTATTAAGTCTTTGGGGGAGACTGACATCTACCCTTGCTCCTGTTTTAATGGTACCTGCCCTGTAATTCTGCCTGGAACACACAGTTTTGGAAATGGATCAGACATCTATGAAACGGTAACATATGTTGCCTTTTTTCCCCTCATTACAACCTTTTTACTTATCCTCCTTGTTTTAATTTGCACATAAAGCAGTTTTGTTTTGTTTTTTTGTTTTTTTTGGTGATAAGTCTGTGAGAAGGAACTAGTGGACTGGCTAGAGATGAATATAATCGTAATATTTGGAATGGATGTTGGGCTTCTTTTGATTCAGGTAAGGACAGACCAAAATTTTTTTTAATAATTTTTCACATAATATATAACCAATTAAAAAAATATTCCGGGTCAAATAAAAGCATCTTTGATTTAGCTAAAATAAAATAAAAAAATAAAATAAAATAAAATAAAATAATTGTTGTATGTATCTCCCTTGGAAGTGCATAACACAAGTTAAGCATCTTTGACTTGTACAGAAAAAAATACACAAATAATTAAAATAAATAATAATGTGATCCTGGACCACAAAACCAGTTATAAGGGTCAATTTCTTGAAATTGAGATTTATACATCCTCTGAAAGCTGAATAAATAATCTTTCCACTGATGTATGGTTTGTTAGGATAGGACACTATTTGGCTGAGATGCAACTATTTGAAAATCTGGAATCTGAGGGTGCAAAAAAAATCAAAATATTGAGAAAATCGTCTTTAAAGTTGTCCAAATGAAGTTCTTAGCAATGCATATTACTAATCAAAAATTAAGTTTTGATATATTTACGGAAGGAAATTTACAAAATGTCTTCATGGAACATGATCTTTACTTAATATCCTAATGATTTTTGGCATAAAAGGTTGGTTTTGTGGTCCAGGGTCAAAAATCATTGTTGTATATTTATACCTTGTAAGTGTATAATGCAATTCATTTCAGTGAAAGAGCTTAACTTGTATTTAACCTAAAATAAAATAAAATAAAATAATTTAAAATATATAAATAAAATAAAAACAATTGTTTTATATTTTCCCTTGGAAGCGCATAATGGAATACAAGTTAAGCATGTTTGATTTAGACAGCAAAAATAAAACCAAAAAATAACTGTTGGATATTTCTCCCTTGCAAGTGTATAATCCAATTAATTGTAGTGACTGAACTTAACTTGTATTTAACCTGGAATAAAATAAAATAATAATTGGTGTATATTTCTACCTTGTAAGTGTATAATGCATTTCATTTCAGTGATAGAGCTGAACTTGTAGTTAACTTAAAATGAGATAAAATAAAATAAATAAAATAAAAAAATTGTTGTATATTCCTTCTTGGAAACGCATAATGTAATACAAGTTAAGCATCTTGACTTATACTGCAAAAATAAATAAATACGATGAGGGAACTGCATCCCAATAATCTACTGAACGCCATGGAGGAGAATCCTGCAGCGCAGCCTGAACACCAATAACACAGTATGGAAAATCAGCAGTTTGATACTCAAATCTATGACCCTCAAATGGACAATGGCTACTATCTTCACGGTGGATATGTTGATGGGAATTATGACCAGTATAACAATCCTGAATTTTACGAACTGGATATCAGTCAAATGTACAATAGCCATCATAATTTGCAATACTAGCAGAGCTACAATGGCAGTTATGGCCAGGGATACATGCAGCACCAGAGCTACCATCAGAGCTACAATCCTGATGATTACTGAAGCCAGATTTCTTCTCTCATGTAACGTGATCAGATTGGGATGGGCTAATTTGCTGTTTTCAAAATACCATTCTGTATAAAGAGCAGACTGTGGTCTGTGCCTGACCAAAGACACTTAAAACCTTCTCGTAAGACCATTGTTTTGTTTCACTAAGTTCAGGTTAGTGCCTGTTCCCAGGAGTATCATTTGTCATTTTAAAGACAACCAGCATCTTTTTCTCAAACAATTCATTCCAGACCTCTAAGGTCAAAGGCTTTTTAAGACAAAATATTTCTGTAGAAGTCACAGCTCACGGTTTGATGACAGACAATTAACTCCTTTTTCTGGCAGATTTTATCACAAGTTTCCATTTTATTTTAATGCCCCATGACAAGTTTACAGGTAATTTATAACTGTAGTACTGTAATTATATAAATATACTGACCTGAAATTATATCCAATATGAGACAATCCACACAATATAACTAGCAACAATATTAAAACACTGTTATATGGTAAAAACGTTTTTTTAAATAAAGAATAAAAATCTACATGATTTCTACTTGAACCATACAATTAAAAATAAACATGTTTTATATACAAACGCTATATTTATATTATTTTGATTATTACTAATCAATAAGAGAAAAAAACACAAACTGTATTTAAGATGCGCGTAAACCATTAGTCATCCTTTGCTTTTCGTGCCACGGAGATTCCTAGCTCTCAGTTGTGATATTCGGATGATTCGAGAGGTTGTTTAGTAAATCACTGCACACTCAGACCTGCTTTATGAGTCAAGAGTTGATATTAATGACACTGGGGGCCGTTTAGTGTGTGAATGTGTCTGTGTGTGTCGGAAGCTGAGTCGGCGAGTCAAGAGTGGGCTTTGACTGAAGTTTGATGGACGACACTCTCAATTGGCCATAAAGAGCGGCGTGTCTGTCCGCATGAGAGGGCCCTTTGTTATGGGCGCTCTGCGGTTGATGATAGCCAGGCTGACATTACCGACCTCGTGTGGTTATGAGTTGGCAGTCATTCTTTTATGACAACAGCTGACAGCACACGCATTGATGGAGACAATGAGAAAGTTACACGGAGAAGAGCTTGAGATTTCCACTGCCAGTACCTGATTCTGCTCTGGACAGAGTGATGCACAATGAGTCAATGGGGATTTTTAGAACTGTCTGGGATGCGCTGGGACGGTGACACAAAAATTATTCGAAAATAACATAAAAGGGTCTTTTAGGTTGCATTTTTCAAAGAATAGTTTATCTAAAAATGAAAATTATGTCATTTACTCACTTTCATGTTATTCATGACTTTTGTGGAATGCTAAATGAGAAGTTTTGAAGAATGTTTATGCTGCTCTTATAATGTGACAATGCTTGTCAAGCTCCAAAAATAACAAAACGCACTCTAAAAACTGTAAATGTAGTCCATATGACTCATGGACATTATTCTAAAGCCAAATGGCAGCTTTGCACAGAACAGATCAAAATGTAGGTCAATACTGAAATTTTTCATTTGTTCTGCTCTTATATTGCGACAATGGCCTGTCAAGCTCCAAAAATGACCAAAAAGCAAACACTTTGTAAATGTAGTCCATTGGACTCATGGGAAATATTCCGAAGCCAAAGGCCAGCTTTGTACAGAACACATAGAAATTTAAGTTGATATTTACTGAAATTTTCTTCACAAATCCCATTAGCATTTAAAAAAAAATCTAATTGGCAAAAGCATTTGAACCCTTAAGTCACATATAATGTATGAATTGCATTACATACAAAATATCAAACCAAGTGGCATCAACAAACCAAATGCAAAAACAGCTAATCTAATTTTTGCATTAATTTCTATCTACTGGTACAAAGTCATTTCACACTTTGTAGTTCATCACATTTTATATAAACATATTCCACAATGTCTCCAAATCCATTTTTCTTAACTGTGTACAATATATAATATATAATATAATATAATATAATATAATATAATATAATATAATATAATATAATATAATATAATATATAGTCTGAAACCAAATAAACCTCTTTTTATAAAATGTTCTACTTTTTTTTGCTTTATTTCTTCAAAATAGCCTGAAGATAACTTGGTTTGATATTTTGTTATATAATGCATTGAAAATCAAACATTAATTGCAGCTTAAGCGTTCAAACACTTTGTTTTGCGGAAGGAAGCAGCATAAACATTGACTAATCTATCTAATCTGAACAGTGAAAAATCAATTCTAATCTACTCAGTTGGTCTTAATCTCAAGACAATGTTATTGAGTTACAGCGAGCAGGAAAACGGACACCGGAATGATCAAGAGATGCTATAGCAAGTGAGATTGAATTATGGGACATGAGTCATGTTGGTGTTACATCTTTACCATGTGAGCTCTTTTCTCATGCTCTCTGGGTTTCCCCATGTTTTCATGAAAACAATCAGCTTTTGTTGCTCCGCTGGAGTGTGCGAGTTAATAAAACGCAGTCGGACCAATGACCTGGATTGCAGACCCTCTCAAAAGGGACAGAAACATTTGGTTCTTCCAGCTAGAGAGTGTTTGTGTGAGAGAGACAGAGTTTGGACCTGTTAAAGCCAAAGTAGAGATGTCAGATACCTCCCTCTTCAGAAGAACCGGATCTTCTGAGGATCCCATCAGGTTCAGTATTGTTTAATAAATGAGTAGTAAATGCCAAAAATCTAGGCACTGTTGTCCACGCTCTAAATCAAAGGTGTTTCTAGACAAGCCCGTGCTCTGTTCCAAAGATGTTTTCTGGTGCAAAATAAACCACCGTCCTCATGCAATGGGGCGCTGGCACAAAAAAGCCATTTATCCTCCTCACAGAGGCCTGAAGGACCAGCAGCGTTCCTCAAAGCCAGCGAGCTGCCGCGGGCATCGCAGCAGACCAACCAATGCGCTCATCAAAGACCCACACTTCCTGCCGGATGAAATTCTCCCATAGCTTTTAAGATGGCATCCCGTAGTAACAGACTCTCATTGATTGGTTAAGCTCCACACAAGTTGCGATTCGTCTCTTCTGCCTAATGTTTTTTTGTGGTGAGCAGGTATGGCTTGATGAGTAAGTCTAGAAACATCTCATGCATCCCTCCTGGAACAGCCAAAATATTCCCTTCATTGTCCTCTTCATATACCCGGAGATTTCCACCAACAAAATACTGCCATTTCCAATGAGTTTCCTCATGCATTTTTAATTTAAACCTCTGTGTCTGCACACCCTAAAGAATCCACCCACGCCCTGTAAGGATGCCACATGTTGATGGAAAAAAAAGGCTTTGTTAGGTCTTGTTTACTAACTGGTAAACAGACAAAGACTTGTTGCAATTAACAGACTGCTACCTGTCCTGTTGGCTGCTAGAGCTGGAATCAGGGTCCCCTTGCACATCTCCGCCGTAGGGCCCGGTTCTGCTTTCTTCAGCTCCGTCGTGGGGCTCATTCAAGCTGACTTCATGCATTCTTTGCGCACAGCAGTCGCTTCTTGTAAATACCTACGGATAGGTATAGATTGAGATAACTTTGATGGATGACAAGTCCCTTCTATCATAATTGACCTCACTGCATTGAGACTTGCAAAATATGGGTGTTCTCAAAGCAGAGTGCTGTCAGTGCAAAAATGCCAAAAATTTCCTTGAGCGCCTTCAGGGCTTCCTCACAATTGTGACGCAAGCTTCTGCTGCTGGTAAACATGGCTATACTTTGTAAGGGTATATAAGAGTACAAACTTACCGTTTTGACAGTGAGGACCAGAAGCGCCATGCTAGGGATGATGAGCAGTGCCAAGAGCCCGTGAATCGCTCCGCTCATACCGTTCTGCTGTCTGCTTTTACCTGCCAGAACATAAAAGCACATTCCCTTCTTAGCTCTTACGTGTACAGTACACTATATAGCATGAAGTATGTGGACACCTGAATGGCACACCCATTTGTGTTTGTTGAGCATTTCATTTCAAAAGCATTGGCATTAATGAGGTGTTTAATCTCCCTAACGGATTCCTTTTTTCTTGGAAGGCTTTCCACTAGATGTTGGGACATGGCTGTGGGGAGTCGCTTTCATTCAGACATAAGAGCATCAGAGATTCATTGTTAGTTCCTCAATGTGACTAATGAAAAAAAATTCATTGATACAAGGGAGACCAAAAATAGTTATAATGACGATAATTAAGTTATAATGACGATAATATCTTTTAATTGTGATTTTACTGTAAGCCATGAGAATATTATATGAAAAAAAATAACACTGCAAGATATTAACAATGGACAGAGGCGGACAGTAACTAAGTACATTTACTTAAGTATTGTACTTAAGTACACTTTTTGAGTATCTGTACCCGAGTATTATTTTTTCTGGAAACTTATGACTTTAACTTCACTACATTTGAAAGACAAATATTGTACTTTTCACTACATTTCTATCAAGGTCCTCGAAGTAGAAAGTCGTTACTATGTAGCAATTTTGAAAGTCAGTGGGAGATTTTTTTCTTCTCTAAAACATGACTTTCTTTTTTTTCAGACAGTTTATCAGTAATCACTCTAGTAGGGCTACATGAAGTGATTTCCCAACATTTTTTGAACGCTGACTTGTTGCAAATGTGATATTTATTTACAACAATTCAATAATAAGAAGTTAATATTGTGGTATATATTAGACACAATATTGTCTGATTTTGCTAAATTGTGTACGTGAAAATATAAAGCCACAGAAGAACTGTTGTGCATCTCATAATAAAACACAATAGTTGTTTGACTTGAAGCGGCACTGCACAGACCGTTCTGTGTGTGACAACAAAGTACAGCGAGAGCGAATAGACAGCATTTTTAAAATTTTTGTTTTGATGTCAAATAAGTCTTGCTGTTTTGCTTTTTTGTTAAATCAGTGTTGCTGTTGTAAAGTTATACAGCTACAGTTGTGTTGCTGGGTTTTAAAGCAGGTTTGATTTTTTTTTTCTTCCTTATCACTCTGTATTTACAGCAATTTCACTGTCCACTCTGTTCAAATGTGGATGAATGGCTTCACACAGATGTGTGCACACACTGTCAGAGCTGTGTGAGATCACTACCATCCTGCTTTTGTGGGGGTGGGTAGGGGTGTTAAATAATAATAATAATACATTTTTTTTGTTTGTTTTTTCCCCATAGGTTTTTAACATTCTAAAAGCTCTTTATTCCAAAGATACTACAAGCTAGTCAGTGTATTCAGTAGCTGTAATGTATTGTAAGTTGCTTCAGAGGTATTGCAAGTATTACGTACAACAATAATAAAACAGTACGTTGACAAAAAAGTAAATTTACTTTTGGTACTTAAGTACTTTTAAAAGCAAGTACTTCTGTACTTTTACTTAAGTAAAAATCTGTATTTACAAGTTTTACTTGCAATGGAGTAATATTTGATGAGCAGTATCTGTACTTTTACTCAAGTAATGGAGTTGTGTACTTTGTCCGCCTCTGACAATGGATTAACAACATTTTTTTTTTTATAGAAAATTCTAGATTTTTTTATTTTTCAAATAATTAAATCATAATTAATTATATACTATATAAGGTATTCCAAAACATTTTTTCTCAGCTGGACTCCTTTAAAAAAATATATATATCTAAAGTACCCCCTGACATTTTATGTTAATATTTAAATAATTTACTGGTTCTCTGTTGGTTAATGGTAATATGACATGCATGTAAAATATGCAAGTAAAATATTTTAATATTTTTATTAAGTGTTTCTTATTTTGATTTTAAATTATTTGTTTTAATTTAACATTTTTGTTATTTATTTAATTATTAGCCCTCCAGGGTTTTGTGAACCAAAATTTAGAAAACCATGTATTATATTATAATTTTGAGAGATTTATCCACTTAAGTGGTGCAAGCTGAAACTGAATTGCGAATGAAAACTGGTAACATTAAGTGCTGTTACTAATGTTACTGAAACACATCCTATACATATGAGATTTACCATGTATTACACACACACAAAATAAACGTCATATTACAGTTTGACACGAATGAAAAAGAAGACCTAAACTAAGTTACATGCTAATTAAAATTCACTTTGTGAATACAGTCTTTCTGTATTTAATGCACAATGCATTAAAACACGCACAATGAATAAATAAAGCATAAATAATTCATAATACTCGACTGCAATAATGTAGTCATTATAATATTATTTCATGAGCTCAGGTTCTCACAACAAGGACAGTTTTTACATATTCTGTTAAATGTTGAGACAGGATAAAATTCATATTATATTAAAATTAATATTGAATTTAGCACTTTCTCAACATAATATTGACTAAATGTAGAGGATATTAAAAATAATAGATTTTTTAAAATATTTATATATTTAAAGAATACAAAACAAAAGCTTTGACTAAAACAAAAAACGAATACAGTAAGGGGTTCAGGTCTGGCCTTTGTGAAGGCCTGTCAAGTTCAGCCACACTAGGACATTCTCATGCTGGACCTCCCGCAAATGGTTTCACACAATTCACTAGAATGTTATTGCATGCTTGGATAGTGCTACACTCCTGTTTTACAAACAACATATCTACTGATTTTCCTGCTATAGTGTGTGTTTTGCACAAATGTGCTCACATTTTGCATGCATGTGCTCAAGTTTTAAGAAATTCATGTGCAGCCCAGATGGAATCGTCCTCCTTGGAACTCTGAAAGACAGCAGTTTTCTGGAGAATTGGTTCTACGTATCCGCTGTTCTTTGCTTTATCTGGTGTCCCTCAGGGGTCGGTTTTAGGCCCTTTACTTTTTAACATTTATTTGTCACCTTTAGGCCACCTTTTGAGATCGCTCAGCCTTCACTATCATTTGTATGCCGACGATACGCAGATTTATATACATTCAAATCCCCATGAGTGCCTTGACGTTGCTTATCTGTCTGACTGTATTACTGAGATTAAAACATGGATGGATATTAATTTCTTGTGTTTGAACAGTGGTAAAACTGAAGTTATGCTAATTGGTTCCCGTCATCAAATTTCTAAAGCTGGTTGTCTGTCCCTGACTCTTGATGGCTCTGTTTTGGAAGTCCAGAGTCGTGTGAGGAACCTTGGAGTTATTTTTGATGCTAATCTGTCTTTTGATTCTTTCGTCCAGAGCACTGTTAAAACCTCTTTTTTTCACCTCAGAAATATCGCAAGATTGCGCCCTATGTTAAATTTCACAGTTGCGGAAATGCTGGTAAATTCCTTTGTCATCTCACGGTTAGACTATTGTAACGCTCTTTTAGCCGGAGCTTCTAAATCTACACATAATAAGTTGCAATACGTACAAAATTCAGCCGCCAGGATTTTAACTTGGACTAATATTGGCAGTCATATTACTCCAGTGTTAGAATCTTTGCACTGGCTCCCGGTCAAGTTTAGAGTGGATTTTAAAATTATGATGCTTACTTTTAAAGCATTACATGGCCTGGCACCTCATTACCTCACAGAATTGTTGCATCCATATACTCCTAGTCGTAGATTGCGCTCCTCTCAGTCAAACTTAATTGTTGGTTGTTCCTCATACACGTCTAAGATCTATGGGTGACAAGGCTTTCTCTTTCTATGCTCCTGTCCTTTGGAATTCTCTGCCTCTTGAACTTAGGGAATTTCAGAATTATGATAGTTTTAAAGTTCAACTTAAGACATATTTTTTTAAACTTGCATTTGCTTTTTGATTTTGTTTTGCTTTTTATTGTATTTGATTACATTGTGTTCAGCGCATTGAGAAGCTGCTTTTAAAGGTGCTTTATAAAATAAAGTTTATTATTATTATTATCATCTTTACATCCGTTCTGCAGAATTCAAATTTTTTCTTCCAAAAAAGATTCCATCTAGAACTGCTCATGCATCATATACATGAGGAAAAAAACTATATTTTGCACAATCACCTGGTGTGAAAGGAGGAGCTGGGGGGGTCTTGCAAGGAGGAGGTGTGCAGTCATGAAATTTGCCAAGCATGGATCCAGCCTCTGTAAGAACCTCTTTAACATGGTTAAAGTAACGTCTAGTCGGCCACTTTCCCCTTCTGTAGTGGCACTCGAATGTTTGCATTGTCACCTCCTAGAGAAGGCAAACAAACGAGAGTGAACCGACAGCCATGACAACGTTTCAAAGAATGCGAATGCAAACGTAAGGAAATTACCAGCTCCTCATTGTCCAGAGTGAAACGAAAACCCTCCAGCATTGTTATAAAAATAGTGATGTTCGCTTTATTGGTGGACAGGTTGCCAAACTTGAGGGCCAATGTTTTTAAACTGCTTTCAACGTGATACATGTTCACATATAGCCAGCAAGCTCCACCCTTAGATATTAAAATAGAAAAATGCTTATAGGCATCACTTCTGGAACTGTCACAAACAACAACAACTCTTTAATACATAATGTTTTATCTGATAATGGATCAAGTGGAATTTATTTTAAAGAAACAGGCATTAGCAATTTAATGCAAAACATTTCAACATATAAAAACAACAAATACATTGTTTAAACTTAAGAAAATATTATAGATTATGGAAAGATATCAAGACAGTTCACAAATGTATGGGAACTACACCTGCTAAGAGAACTAACTAAATTCACCAGATGGTTAAAATTCATTGCAAAAATGAGAAAAGTGAAGTTAGTTCAGAGATGAGCTTTAGCATCATTTGTTTGCCACATGGTTTGATATTTTGATATCTAATACAAATGAAATTCATACATAAAGTGTGGCTCAAAGTGTGCAAATATGATTTTGGGCCACTGTAAATGTATCCACATGAACAATAGAGCAAACTTAGTCAACCATATCATCAAATATTAGCTTTTATCACACTTACCACATCCTTGGTGATGAAGCGGATAGGTATTCTGTAGTCACTGGGAATGTTTTCACTCTGATTGGTTCAGAAAACAAGAATTGGTTGGTTGTATACCAGAAAAAAAGTCCTAACTAGCAAAAATGGGAAATGTTATTGATTTCCCTGCTGGGAAAAATAGGTAAAAATAGATGGTTTGTTGATCTTAGCTGGTTTCCCAGCCTAGCCAAGCTAGTCTTAGCCTGTTAAGAAGGTCTCCCTGCATGGCTAAACTGGTCTTCAGCTAGTCCTGAGCAGATAAAGCTCAAATCCCCTCTAAAAACAGCTTTGCGAGACCAATAAACCATCGCAACTTTTTGTCCTGCAGGGTTTCACATAGTAAAAACACAGAAAGTAAGAAAACAATGAATAAAACTCCTTTTGCAAATCTTACCAGTGTTTCCAACGTGGCAACATCATCTGTTAAAGGGCTTCCAAAAACACCTGAGCAGGTCACAAGCCCAGAAAAAAGCAACACTAATACACAAATGCTTTCTCCGATCTATAACGAAAAGGTCTCAATGTAGTTACAGTAATACAGACAGTAAATAACGCGCGCAATGCCAAACACCTATCCAGTCTGAAAATGATCAAAGGATACATAGGCTACTGTTTCACTAGACAACCCCTTTAAGTAATGAAAAGTAATCAACGATTGCATAATTTGTTAGAAAGTGAGTTGAGCCACCGCGCCTTCGTTTACGCTGTGGGTGTGCGTGCGCGTCTCCAAAAGTGCTTGTACTCACCTTAACCTCCCTCATGTGGAACATGGGAATATTAAAAACAAATCAGCCGTGACTCCTTACTTTCTTCGCTTTCCCTGACAACGGAATGCAGGCATGTTCACACCTGTACATCTGACTGCAGATAACCACGGAACGGGCTGGGGATCAGTGGTTTTGGCGTGTCTTTCTCCTTTGGTCCCGATGGAGAGCATGGCGTGCTCAGAGCGCAATTTCGCCCTGCAGCGCTTCTGTGAATTGAATGGGGGCGGATGGACTTGTCCTCTGTGTTTAAGAGGTAGGGCGCTTTGACTCACTTATAATGTGTAAAATAGAGAAAACTATTCAAAGGAACATGGGTGACTCATCCAGACCTCAATCAGAAGTGACACATGGCAGTTTCGTATGAAAAAAGAAAAGAAAAGGTTAAACCAGCCTGAGACTGTTTGCTGGTCTTGGCTGATTTGAGCTGGCCTCCTAGTGCTCTAAAGTCTAAAACCAACTGGACCAAATGAAATGAGAAGTACCTGAAACCAGCTGAGAAATGGGCAAAATCCCAAACTTGACCAGCAGCAAAGCCCTCTAAAACCAGTTGAAAATGTCCCCAAACACCCTGAAACCAACCTGATCAACCAGAAAATAGCCAACACCTTCTGAAACCAGATAGCAGACCAGACTGGCCAACTGTAAAACACCAAAAACCCCTCTAAAAGCAGACTGACAAGCTGAAAAGTACCCAAAACCCCTGACCAGAAGCAGCTCAGGCTATAGTTCAAATAATGGTGGTTCATTCATAATATTTCTTACTAAACTTATAGTAACCTAATTAAACACAAACAATGGCTTGCTGGTTTCACAGCCTGATAACTTGGTTTTAAAGTGGTTTTGGGTGCATTTCAGAAGGGTCATACTGTGAGACCTGCTTAAGACATCTTAAACTAGCTAAGACCAGTTTAAGAAGTTTTCTTCTTCTGTTTAACAAGGTAATAACAGTCTGTAATTACAAGATGATTTTGACAAAATAATTGCAGAAAAGTACATGTAGTTCAACATTAATACCAAAAAATTACCAGTATTAATACAAATTACCATTAAACTAGCACAAAATACACTGTAATGTGAAGTCCAAAAATGAAAACTTCATAATCTATTTATCTATACAGACACTTATACATGCGTTTTTATCATATATACATTTAAATATATTGAATAATAGAATTGAAATTGTTCATAAAAATAAAAAATTTCTATGTCAACATTAATGCATTAGGTTTTATGAAATGACAAATATATATAATATTTAATGGTTCATTAATTCATAAAGCTTTAATGTCAACACGCTTGGTTGAACTGCTCCAAACCTAACAAATCTACTTCCTGTACATTTTTTTTTTTTTAACTTAAAGCATTTGGCTTCACAATTAAACATCAATTTGATAACTTGCTGCATAATTAAAATCCCACCTAGGTTGTAAAATTTTACTCAAATTAAACTCAGTTGGCAGTCATGTTTCAACATAAAGCCAAGTGTGCAGTCACTATGTGTGTGCACTGCCACCTTGTGGCGACTAACAACTGCTTTTCAACTTTTCAACTTTCATTTCTGAAATGCATGACTGACAGGTGGATTAATTTTTGACAGAACGGGTGTATCCCATACTTGTTGAGACAATATAGGGTGAAGTTTAAAATTAAAATCAAATATCTTGTCCAAAAAATATTCCACCCTTTCACGTCATTACAAACAGCCACCTTTTCAACGTTCAATTTTTAAGGTGAATAACATTTTTAAATGTTGATTTCAGTACCTCTAAACAAAAAGCATAAGTTGTATGATTAGTAAAACAACTGAGGAATAACAATTTATCAACAACCGTTTAATGAGTTAAATAGCATGAAAATATTGCATTTGTGCTTTCGCTGTAATCTTTGGGACGTCCACTGTGTATAAAGAAAAGTGTAGCAGGTGACATCTTAAAAATGGACTCTGTTAACATTCAAAGCCAATTACATAAAGTACTGTGTGTTTGACTGAGTGGTTTTGACACAGAGATAAAACGGTGTAGTGGCAACACGCAAATCTGAGGTGTGTGACAGGCAGGAAATCAAAGATTTGATCTTAGAAAAAAAATAAAAGTACACCTGAGAGAGAATCATTTGTCATTGCATATGGCCAAAGACAAAGGCACAAAGTGACAGCAAGAGCTCATTTCCTCTTTCGGGGGCTCTTGTCCGAGTCCTTTTTTTCACTGGAGTCCTTCTTGCCGCCCCGGTTGGACGGAGCTGCTGCTTGGCTTTTCTCAGTCGTCTCAGAGGGCTCTTTGGATTTCCTAGTCTTGTGATCAGCTGAAGCTGGTCTAGGTTTTCGGCCCCCTAAGACCCAGGAGAAGATGGCTTTGATGAGGAAGATGCCGGCTAAAGTAGCTAACAGCGTTGAAAGCAGGAGGGACCCCGAGAGGCCTTTGATGTGGTCTCGAATGAGGCACACAGCTTGGGATACAGGTGTGTCAGAGCCGGGCCGAGCTGGGACTTTCTCCTGCACGCAAACAGACATGTTTCAAATCAATCATCAAAACTCTAACTTTCCCAATGCATGTTGCTGGTTTTATTGTGAACTGTGCTTGTTCCTATTTTACCTTCAGTCCAGCCTCCTCTAAGAGTTTCTTGAGCGTCGGGTCATCGAGGTTCACAATGGGAAAAAACTCCCTTTTGTACTGCCGCCTCCACCAAGCCTGCAGATGGGTCCTTCCAAAATGACAAACAAACGTACACTAAAATTGAGAGCAGATTCAGACTGCAACGTGTTTCTCTTCTGTCAGTAAGTTTCAGGAACTAACAGGATGACAGAAAGCATGCAATTCCATTTTTGTGTGGGCTTTCACATGATGACCTCACTTCTGTCTCTAAATATCCGTGCAGTAGATGCATTTATATAAGGCAGCTTTTTTGAAGTCTTATGTACCACAGCACCATGAAGTATTCCTTCATCAACAGCAAACCTGAAATGTGTTCCTGTTAAGTCATATGAATAAAACGTCTGTAATTTTAAAAAAAAATCATGATGTTAATTCAGTTTGTTACTCGTGATTATACAGATTTAACATTGAACTGCATTTCATTTAGCATTATTAAAATGACCAAAATACTAATGGGATATTTATATATTTTTTGTTATTAATATTAATATTTATTTATTTTTATTGCCATACCAGCGTCTATAGCTATTTTCACAGCAAGATCAATGTATTTTAAAAGAGACAAATGTTAGCTACATACTGTAGTAATGAAAAACAACTGATAAACTAATATTAATTCAGATATTTCAGTTATTTTCCCTTAATTATACAGATTTAACATTTACATTTAACTAACTCTAATTTAATCTAACTTAATTAAATGAGTTATTTTAATGTGTTAATTATACAGATTTAACATTTACCTGTATATCATTTAACATTACCTTTAAAATTACAAAAGGAACATACTAATAAAATGACTAATAAATGGGATTTATAAACAAAATTATATAAGTTTTTGTATTTAATATTAATATGAATTCAGATTAGTTATTTTAATGTATTAGATTTAACATTTACCTGTATATAATTTAGCATTATCATTCAAATTATTAAAATCATTTACTAACAAATGCTAAAAAAAAGGGATATTAATAAAATTATATAATATTAATAAAATTAACTCAGATTAGTTATTTCACACTAATTTTACAAATTTAACAGTGAAATAAATTTTCTCTCAAGAAATATAAATAATGCATAATTAATGTAACAGTGGAGTCATTAAAAATAATTTCTTCATTTACAAAAAAATATGATGCAATTCCCACAAAATTAAATTTTAATCTAAAACCAAAAAATTATGCACAACATATAAATGTGAATGAGTGTTAAATAGAGAAGAGGTATGGAGCTCACTTGTCTTTCGCAGGATCTGTGAAGTGGTAGTTATAAAGCTTGGCTTTGATAAAGACTGGTGGTTTCTGACTGAAGGGGTACTGTGCTTCATCCATCTGAAGCAGACTAACCACTACAGGAAAGAAAAACACAAAATTAGACAATTCAACATCATCTAAATAAATAATTAAGCAGAAGTAATCTGATAAGCGGTCACTCACCCTCTGGTTTGCCCTGTAGGAGGCGCTGTAAGAGGCCTGTAAACCAGGGGCTTGTATCATCCCCTCCTTGAGCTGCCTGCCACATCAGCCACTCCAGCCGGGGCTGGTGAGGTCCTACTATGGGTGGGACTGCATTCACATTTCCTGGTTTATACATGGGGTTCATTTCCTGCAACAGGATAAGAATACACCAGTCCACTGAGATTAAACTTTAACCTTTCCATTGAATGAAGACTTTGTGGAAACAATGGCTGTGACATTATGAAGAGAGTAAAAAAATAAGGTGATTTGGATTGTTGTAGCAGGGCAACCTTTTCCACATCCTTCTTACCGTCCATGTCAGCCCATCATAGCTGCCCTCTAAAATGATCTCAGGCCTGCCCTCAGCAGAGGTCTTTCTGTGCTGGATGCCGTATGCCCCAACCAGCTGGTACCTCTCTACGGCGCTGTACGTGTCTCGCACTGCAGGTAATACTTTACTGACTGACATGCCAGCCATGGATGTGTATGGAACCTGAGAAGAAACACCAACACACGTACACACATTTACTTGCATACAAAGGCTGGTAAAACTGCCTAAAATGTACCAGTGCAGTCCAAAGATCATGTTTTATGTAGGGCTGCTGAGTTTGGTTTGGTGCAATTAATTATGGAGAAAATGATGCATTAAAATTAACAACACATTTAATGCACCTGTAGGTCATCTGACATTGCATGCAGTTGCTGCGAGATGACTATGTGATGTGGTCTATTAGAGTGCAGTTATATGCCCCCAAAATTCAAGATATGAGGCAAAAATGCCCCGTATGGGTTTTTGATTTATATTTAATCATAGGATATAGGCCTAGTTTAGCAATATCACAAGAGTGCTGTTTTTTCCCCAAATATCTGCATGATTGCAAATGTGATATTGATTTTTATACAACAGTTTAATAAAGTTAATAATGTGTTTTAGACACAGTATTGTCTGTTTTTGCTTAATTTTGCCAACAAAGAGTTTCAAACAAAGCCACAGCTGAACTATTGTGCCTTTCCGAGAAACACACAGTGTTATTTTATTATTGAATGAATCCACGGTTTTGAATGAATTGAATGAGCCAATGATATAGTGACCCATTCATAAAGACTTGTTTAGTATCTAAAAGGAATCAACCGCTTGAATCAATTGGCTGGATGAATGACTCACAGGCTGTTTGATTTTCATATTTAGTGTATCATTCCATAAAAAAAAATTAAAAAGCATATTTATATTTCAACATTCATTTTTAAAAGCCCATAAATCAAAACCCATTAACCTCATAGCATTATTAATGCAGTTCTAATTGCAGTGTAAATGATTATGCAACTTCTGAATATCATGTATTTAATTAGATAAAATAATTTTAAATCGCTTGAAAGCCCTACTATTTGCGTACAAAGGCAGGTAAAAATGCCTCAGTTATACCAGTACAGTTCATATAGATCAGGTTATATGCTTATGGACAGCAGAGGGCGCTGCATTGCTTGTAATATAGTTATTTTTAAAGGAAATGCAAACAAATGAATAAAAAGAAAGTCACCAGTACAATTATGTAATATCTGAGACTCAGAACAGGTATGCATTATCAATATGACTGGATGAAACAAAAAGCCACCCTAAATCAATCAATGAATTTTTGACATTGCAGTGGCAACCATATGTAGGACATGTAACTCACCACACTGAGGGCAAAGACAGCCGCAGCAGCTGCCGTGATGAGCGCCCACTGAATGAGAGACCAGAGCTTGCTGACAATACCTCGTGTGCACACACAACTGACAGAGGAAACAGATGGGAGATTTCTTGGCTTGTCTTTTGCACAATGGACTTTGGCAAAATCATCAGCTGAACTTTTAAATCTTTACTTTGTGTACACACGAAAATAATCAGATTCTCATAATCATTCCTGACAGAGCTTACTTTAGCATGGCAGACACCGCTTCCCAGGTGAACGACAGGACACCAATCCAGATAGTGAGCTCCTGAAAAACCTCCAGAAACGCATGAAATTGCTTTTGAGTGAAATCTGAAAGAAAGATCAGAAATAAATGAATTTCCAAGAATATTTTGGGTTCATATTTCACCTCAACATAAAAAAAAAACAATGCCGAAACGATGTCTACATAAAATGTTATAATTATAAATGAAATATTCTATATATACACATACACACATACATACATACTTTTTTTTTTTTTTTTTTCAAGAATTTATACTTCATGGTAGTATTTGTAATTTATGCAAATTTTATACAAATGTTTGTGTTCAAACAGGATTCTGGATTATAGTATAACTGATTTTTTTTTTTTCATTTATTCAAGATATCTCTTTCAATTTTGGATTGAAAAACAACCTCACCCTATTTCTATGAAATTCATCATAACATTTTACAACAGTTCAAGTCTATGTTTGTAGTTTGTACTCATATTTATAAATCTGTTACCAAACTAAAGGAAACATCAGCTCCTTTGCAAATCAGTTTTACATTTCTCATTTGAAGTCTCACTCACTTGTTTTGGATGACAGAGTTTTTTCTTCCCAGTTAATCTGTAGTTTAAAGAGGGTAATAAAACAGTAGATGATGAACAGGTAGACAGCCAACTCTACCAGCAGCATCAAATAAGAGACCAATGTCTGTCCACAGCCTGAAAAACACAGAAATACACTAAATAAAAGCTCAGAAGTGTAGTATCGGCAGAACAAACAGATTTAATTAACTTCTACTCAAATGCA
The DNA here is from genome assembly GCA_039654775.1 of Spinibarbus caldwelli. Lineage (NCBI taxonomy): Eukaryota > Metazoa > Chordata > Actinopteri > Cypriniformes > Cyprinidae > Spinibarbus > Spinibarbus caldwelli. The sequence continues at coordinate 7,716,101 of CM077228.1, read as the reverse complement.
TTTTTTTTTTTTTTACTGATTTATTAATGAGCCCATTAATCAGATCATTAGTGAAAGTCAGTGACTATCCCACCAGAAATTACTGCACAAAACATAAATTAGAGATATGTGGTCATACTTCTAGGCTTTTTTTCCTGGCCCTTCTTCTTCTTTGGAGCAGTATTGGAGTTGAAATGATCATCATCCAGTAATGAGAAGCTCAGGGTGATGCTCAGCAGGTTCAGAAGGCTGCAGTTACCCGTGAGGATGTAGCAGAGCTGGAGAAACAGCTGACAAAATGGTATAAAAAGAGGCATAAGTGGAAAAAGTATCACAGAACAACAAGACACTCAATAAAAGAATATTCCAAGTTTAAACTGTCACATTGTGTACTACTACAGAAAAAAATTGACATTCTTCATCTTGTAAAAGCTAGCATTGTTTTAAGTATTGCACTTTATTTTTAATTTTAATGCTATTTCAAAATCAATGTTAGCAATATTCATAGAGAGATATATATATATATATATCGATCTATACACACACACACACACATATATATACACTTATGCATGTATAATAAGATAAATATATAATTATAAAGTATGTACATGTAATAAAATAATTATAATTTATTATTATTACTTATTTTTTTATTTACTTAAATATATCAGATTATTTTAAGAAATGACCTGAAAAATCTTACAATAAAAACATTACAACTACTACATTAATGGTATATCACATGTATACACTGTGGGTGTAGATATATTTATATATACAATTTTATATTTATTTAATATATCTGTTTATTTTAATAAATTACCCTAATAAAAACAAATATTAAAATATTACAATAAAAAAATAACATTACAACTACTATTTAAAATCTTTCATAATACACAATTTCATTTAAATGTGCATGCTATTTGAGATGTCAATTTGTTTAAAACGTCCTTTTAGAGGTGGAAATACAGTTCTTTATTCATATTTTAACTTAAAATACGAATAAAACTGTAGTGGAGCCAGTAAAAAAAAAAAAAAAAAAAAAAAAACAAACATTAAATTTAGATCCACTCTTCATATTTTCAACAGGAGGGATACGTATATCATTTAATGCAAGCATGCCCAAACACACTCACACGTAACAAACCTGAACATAAAAGCCAAACAGTCTCAAACGTCGAACGGGAGCAAAGAACGTCACAAGAGGAACGATGATCTCGCTCTGCAACACAACCACTGCTCCGAATCTCAGCAGCCAGTCTGGAAGCTGATGGACGTACCAGGCCAAAGGAGTGGGGTTCATCTGGTTCTCCAAGTGATGACTCAGTGCTGCAAAAGAGTTTTCAAAACACTGTAATCTACAGACGAGTCAGTTTTTCCCACATAAATGTGCTGTCTGTATCACAGTTCTTGGCTATTTTCACCATTACTTCATGCAAATTCAAAGAAATATTCACTCTAATAAACATTAGCCCTTTCAGTATTTAAGTCCCTAGATTAGCAAAACCTTATACTAATGGATGTTTTATATGATCTATAAATCACTGGGGGAGTGAATTTCCAGCAAAGTGCTGTATAAGATTTCCTCATGAATCAGAGTGGGCTGCATTACAAGCACAAATTTCAACCAATACAGAATGAATCATGTTAAAAATGATTCATTTTACCTGACAGGTCATACCACGCAGTGTCGCCGCTGGCCAGCTTACTCACACCTGTGCAGAAGGTCAGCCGGAAGAACAGCCAGCGAGTCAACCAGAAGCTCACAGGGTCATGATAACGGTAAGAGGAGTGACGGCGCAGCAAACCCAGCGGAGCTACAAGAACAGCCAGAAACCCGGCCTCCAACAGCAGCACGTCCCTATCAGAGCATTGGAACCAATCACAAACTACAATTTACCTAGATAAAATGATAACAAGAGTTCGATATAATGTTTATGTGCCAAAAGCGGAACGAAACGGCACACTCATTTGAAGCATGCAGAAACTAAGAAATTAATTTTTTCTATTAAGATATTTATTTTAAGGAAAAATGACTGGAAAAGTGTAAAGAATTCAAATTTTTTTTTTTTTGTCATGATCTGACAATAAAAAGCAGTTTAAAACCACAATTAAATTGATTTTAGCCCTTTGCTATGCAGTTACTAGTGTGTTTTAGATGGTTGCTTACTGGCCTTTTCTTATATATGGCTGCGGTTCTTCAAATAGAAGTCAGTTTTTTGGCCATTTAATCATCAATTCTGTTAGGAAAGCGAAAGCACATAGTCCACTAACTGATTAGTCATTTATTGGACTGTAATCACATCAAATTTAATGGGCAGGCAAATAACCTGCAATGAGGTTTGTGGCCAGTTTTCCCTCTCATAAACATTCACATTAACTTTCTGCTGCAGAGAATTTGACTTGCAAATGCCCCAATTACAGCCTCAACAATGATGGAGAAATAAACAAGAGGTTATGGCTGTCGGTTATACCGAATGTGACACAGTAGGTCAAAATGCAAGTCATACATGACAAATTATGGAACTCACCATTCAGAGTGGAGGAAGTCTCCACCGACCTATAAAACAAAACACATACTGTAATCACTCAATTATGTTTCCACAGAGGCTGCAATGTCATAAGCCTTTGAAGAAGCATTTGACAATCGTTAACAAGACATTATACTGACATTATAGAGTGAGAGGTAGAGGATCCACAGGCAGAAGTAGATCAGACTGTCTCTCAGGGGCTCCAGCAGCACGGCGCACAGGGCCAGCGCCACTCCAACCAGGCACGTGAGCTCCAGAACCTGCTGGGGCGCCAGACCCAGAGACGGCCCCAGACCCAGAAGGGACTCCTGCTCCAGTAGGGGCCGCTGCACTTTTGGCATCTGCAGGCGCACAGGGAGAATACCCTCATCTCCATACAAACCTGTCCAAAGAGACACACGAAAAGAAAAGGCTTAGTCAGTTCTGATCATTCTTAGTGTTATTTTGCATGATATAACTGTGCACATTGTTGATCTGTGATCTTGACCTGCTTTATTCTGAAAACATTGTTATTTGACGATTGCGTTATCTTGCATTGGTTACATATCAAAATGTGATAACATAAATAATATGGCCTTGAAACAACTTTCTATTTCAATAAAAAGACAAACACAGCACAACCAATGTGGTCTGATTCATTGGTCATAAAAAGTTACTGAAAACATTACTTTTTACTTGATGAATACTGCAGTGTTATTTAATTAATTGATTCTGAATGAGATTTGTAGATGCCTACCTATAGCTACAAAAGTTGTGTAGAAATTGTATAAAAAAAAATAAAAAAAATATAATTTATATGTAATTTTTTATCATGACTATACTTGTGAATATAATAATAATAATAATAATAATAATAATAATAATAATTTATTATTATAATTACACTCATACATATGTAAATATGTAAACTATAAAACACACACACACATATAAAAACAAGAAAGCAAGTAAGTAAATACACAGAAATATGTAAACTTTTTTACTTGTATAACAACAACAATACATAAAAATAAAAATAGTATTTAGCAAACTTATAACAACTATACTTACATCATCATGATCATAAATAATAATAATAAAATATTTAGCTAACAATTTTTACTAGAACAACTATGTAAACATAATAATAATAATAATAATAATAATAATAATAATAATAATAATAAATATTTAGCCAACTGTTAACAACTATACTTAAACATAATAATAATAATAATAATAATAATAATAATAATAATAATAATAATATTTAACCAACTATTTTTATTATAACAACTTTACTCATGTAAACAAAAAATAATAAATATTTAGCAAACAATTTTTACTATAGCAACTATATTTATGTAAACATAATAGTAGTAATAATAATAATAATAATAATAATAATAATAATAATAATAAATAATGATAATATTTAGCTAACAATTGTTACTACAGCAACTATATTCATGTAAACAACAACAACAACAATAATAATTTTTATTTTTATTATTAGGCCAAACTAGTGTTTTTATTATAACTATTAGTCTCCAGTATCCCCACAACCCTAAAATCGATTGACGGATGGAGGGATAGCCAGATGGATGTTTTTAATGTAACTATATTCCTGTACTATCAATCAATCAAATCAATCCATTCAAATGAATAAATATCTGCAAATCATTTTACTTCCAAAATGTGAAACATGCATGTGTAGAAGTAAAACGAGTTCTGAATGTCATTAAATATTGACTAAAGCTGTATTGATGAGTGAGGCATTAAAAAGTTGGCAATATGGAGAAAGAAAGAAACAAAAAATAAATAAATAAAAATAAACACGTCATAGCCTATTTCATCAGACAAATGTGCTGATTAGAAACACTGCGCCATGCGGCCAGTGCTGACAGAGTGCCCTCGAGGTCTGCACACAATAATAAGTTGTTTGCTCAGTGATAGCAAAAGCATCAAGCATCATGTAAACATTCATTCAGCAGAACACCACAGGCGCACACTGCCATGACGATGAGCAAAACAAACCCATCCTGTGGCTTTTTAATGCTTCAAAACAAGTACAGACACCCCACGTCCTAATACCATTAGATGCTAACAGGTGCACTCACTGTAAAATACTGCTTTAGGCGACTCCCTAACAGTTAGTGAACAACAGTCTGACGTACCGTATAGAGAGATCAGGAAATACTACTTCACTGTTACAGAACGTTGACAAACTGAGCTAATTTTTTATGTGACTGAACTCATTCTTAAGGTGGATGACGGTTGGCAGAGGTTGCTAAGTTGCATGTCCACATTTTTGGCATGCAAGCCACAGCAAGAGTGAGCATATAGCAGGCTGGTTTGAGTTAGAGAACAGGCTGGGTATTGTGGCAGTGCCAACGTATGACTCACGCTTGCTCTTTGAATTACTCCATTTTGGCATTAGACCCAATTCTGCCACAAGCGGCTCCTCCAGGCACACTGCCTTAGAGGATCGTTTCCCACGGGAGGAAAAGACTCCATACGTAATCTTGGAGAGACCTGGAGTTTAGCTCTGATTGGGAAATATATTCGCAGGAACTGAAACTCGGAAAATGCCTCCCTTTGTTGAGTGCTGAACACGCACAGTTGGGCGGCAAATAACCCAACTCAGAATATCAAACGGGAAGAGAGCTATTATTCAGTGCTCATGATTTCCTTTATCTGTGAGCAACACAGTTTGCTGGTGGCCAGATTTGGCAGTACTCAGATTTTTGTGACAAACAGACACTTAGCCTTAACCATACTCTGTGAAGATAGTCAGCATCTGATTATTTCCAAAATGTCCAAAAGTCTCACACTGACCAATGTTATTATTAAATTTACTAAAATAAAGAAATTGTATATAATTGTATATAAATAAGTAAATAGAAATAGCAAACCATTGTTATGGGCAATAAAATTATGTATTGTGTGTGTGTGTGTGTGTACACACACACACACACAAACAGGTGCATCTCAATGAATTAGAATGTCGTGGAAAAATTCATTTATTTCAGTAATTCAACTCAAATTGTTAAACTCGTGTATTAAATAAATTCAATGCACACAGACTGAAGTAGTTTAAGTCTTTGGTTCTTTTAATTGTGATGATTTTGGCTCACATTTAACAAAAACCCACCAATTCACTATCTCAACAAATTAGAATACTTCATAAGACCAATAAAAAAAAAAAAACATTTTTAGTGAATTGTTGGCCTTCTGGAAAGTATGTTCATTTACTGTATATGTACTCAATACTTGGTAGGGGCTCCTTTTGCTTTAATTACTGCTTCAATTCGGCGTGGCATGGAGGTGATCAGTCTGTGGCACTGCTGAGGTGGTATGGAAGCCCAGGTTTCTTTGACAGTGGCCTTCAGCTCATCTGCATTGTTGGGTCTGGTGTCTCTCATCTTCCTCTTGAGAATACCCCATAGATTCTCTATGAGGTTCAGGTCTGGTGAGTTTGCTGGCCAGTCAAGCACACCAACACCATGGTCATTTAACCAACTTTTGGTGTTTTTGGCAGTGTGGGCAGGTGCCAAGTCCTGCTGGAAAATGAAATCAGCATCTCCATAAAGCTTGTCAGCAGAAGGAAGCATGAAGTGCTCTAAAATGTCCTGGTAGATGGCTGCGTTGACTGTGGACTTCAGAAAACACAATGGATCAACACCAGCAGATGAAATGGCAGCCCAATTCATCACTGACTGTGGAAACTTCACACTGGGCTTCAAGCAGCTCGGATTCTGTGCCTCTCCAGTCTTCCTCCAGACTCTGGGACCTTGATTTCCAAATGAAATGCAAAATTTACTTTTATCTGAAAAGAGGACTTTGGACCACTGAGCAACAGTCCAGTTTTTTTTCTCCTTAGCCCAGGTAAGATGCTTCTGACATTGTTTCTGTTTCAGAAGTGGCTTGGTAGCCCTTTTCCTGAAGACGTCTGAGCATGGTGACTCTTGATCACGGACTCCAGCTTCAGTCCACTCCTTGTGAAGCTCTCCCAAGTGTTTGAATCAGCTTTGTTTGACAGTATTCTCAAGCTTGTGGTAATCCCTGTTGCTCGTGCACCTTTTCCTACCCCATTTCTTCCTTCCAGTCAACTTTTCACGTAATATGCTTTGATACAGCACTCTGTGAACAGCCAACCATTCAGTAATGACCTTCTGTGACTTACCCTCTTTGTGGAGGGTGTCAATGATTGTCTTCTGGACAACTGTCAGATCAGCAGTCTTCCCCATGATTGTGTAGCCTAGTGAACCAAACTGAGAGACCATTTTGAAGGCTCAGGAAACCTTTGCAGGTGTTTTGAGTTGATTAGCTGATTGGCATGTCACCATATTCTAATTTGTTGAGATAGTGAATTGGTGGGTTTTGTTAAATGTGAGCCAAGATCATCACAATTAAAAGAACCAAAGACTTAAACTACTTCAGTCTGTGTGCATTGAATTTATTTAATACACAAGTTTCACAATTTGAGTTGAGTTAGTGAAATAAATGAACTTTTCCACGACATTCTAATTCATTGAGATGCACCTGTATATTTTATATATACACACACACACACATACACATATATATCTTGTATGTATCAATTTATTGCATGAAACAATGGTTTGCTATTTTTGCACATTACCCATTTATGCCATTCATTTTACCCCTTTGCATGTGTAATTTTCCACAAAAACAAAAAAAAAAGCCTATAATAGCCTATAATAAATTCCATTTTAACAATTTACCCCATATAGTATGAAAACATTACTATTGTCACAGAAGGTCAATGTGTTTTCATTATTGCCTTTTTCTTGGCCTATTCTGGTGCAAATGTTAAATAACCTTTTTTTTCTTTTTTTACAGCAAAAACTTATGAGGTATGTGCCAATACAGAAATAAACCCACCCTGTCCACACCATGTATGCACGTACATGCATATTTATAGAGAGAAAGAGTGTATAGCCCTGCACTTGGTAACACATTGCAAATGTATGAGTAAGAAGGTGAGAGCTTATTAAACTGGATGAGGTGCTTCTTTGTACACGGGCTGAGTGGAGCTTATTGACACGCTGAAAGGTGTTGGTACATGCTGCTGTTGAAAAAAGGCTTCATTCACATGACTCATGCATGAAGCATTTCAGGACAAAAGCTCAAGGCCCCTGAGTGATGACGGGTCACTCAGCACTAACTGGCGGGGCTCCCAAATATCAGCACATGTGGAGGAGCTAAAGCACTGCTGCTTTATTCACACGGGCCTTATGTCTACTAATCTAAGAAATATCGTTTAAAGATTAAATCCACTGCGCAAATTCAGCTCGAATGGAAATGCGGTTTGTGCACGAGGTCCTTCAAAAGTTTGAGCTGAAAAGCGAGAGTGACACGATTTTGCAGGACAACGAGCGATTAGCGCTAATGAATGAATGAATGAACCGAAGGAATTGTTTTGTTTTCGCCGACATTCCACAACACAGTTCAAGTTCAAGTGTGTGTAAGCGCAACCATTCATTAGTGCCGCACCCAAAATCCACCATAGCCGCCAAACATCCATCTGCAAAAAACACAGAAACTTCCCTACCTGGTATTTGAACGTAGATGGATGCAAAAGCACACATGTAAACAAGTGCAATGCTCCACAAGAACCATTGTCTGGGTGTTTTTACTTCAGCCATCTTGGCAGCTCGCTGGAGGGATGAGGTGTCACTTTGTTTCGGGTGACTCGAGCGCTGATGCTCACTGGAAAAATGAAGAGGAATCGGAGGGGTGGAGTTTGAATTAGTGATGATGGGAAGTCTGACTCACTTCCGCGAATCGGTTCTTTTGAACAGCTCGTTCGGTTCTTTTACGTCCTGACGTAATCACGCTATCACGTGGTCCCTGGCATCCAACAAAATTCTTCAAAACCAAAACGTTCCAAAAGAGCCGTTTAAAACCTAAATATCATTTGCATTTACATCATACTAAAATTAATTTACAGTGGCTGTTTTGTATGCGAGTTCATAAAACCAAAAGAGAGCGAGACTCGAGAACCGATTCGGAAATGAATCATTTTATGAACCGGTTCAATCAATTCATTGAAAGATTCGATCTGAAAGAAAGATTTGTTCACTAGTTTGAATTTGTGGCAAATGGGTGAACGTTACAATAGCATTTCGAAAGCTGAACAACTATTCAAGCGTCAAATGAGAACTGTTAGTTTTCCAAACAAGTTATGAAAACTAAAAATAAACTTTTAGCCTATATAAAATTAAATGAGTCACTTTTTCTTGCTAACAGATAAAACTTGATTAAATAAAGTATTGCTTTGCAAACAACTTGACAAGCCACACACAGAATTTAATGAATATTTTAATATAGCTTTATTATAGATACTAGGCAGTTTTGATACAGGTTTGTATCCATGAGTGATAGGCCGACACTCGAGTGAACACAGCCGGTTTCCGAGGTTCACATTTCTTGCCGCCCCATGTTGTTAGCCCTACAAGGTAGTAGACCCCATTTTTTTCACACATAAGGGGTGCGCCAGAGTCCCCCTATACAAAATAAAGAATTTAAGTGACCAGGACATGTGCATGTGAATAGTGATTGTTGAAACTACTGTAAGACTGTACCAAGCAGGAGGTGGAGGCTGCTGCATCCGTACACAGGAGGGACTTCATTCTGAAAGCATCACCCCAGCCCGTCTCACAGGCTTTCTCAGAAAGAGGCTTAACTCTGGCCATATGTAAGATATCAGGGTGCAGATCCACTAATATGAGAAAATAAAACACAACTACTAGCAGAAAATGTTAAACAGTTAGTATGTGATTGAGGACGGAGCAAGTACAAAACAGCAATGAATAACAAACATTTCACGTGTTTTGTGGTGTTTCCATTTATTATTTCCATATTTTCAGACGTAACTATCAACATGAAGTCAAGATTCACCTCGTTCTTGTTCTTGAAATGTGTTTCTGGTCTTCTTGTGCATGACTTTGCAATGCATGTTTCTCCAATCAATCAAATTAAAAATAATAAAATATAATAAAATAATCATCCATCCCAAGTGACTCCCTGTTTTCGCAACAAAAATATGAGATAAGCTCAGCCAAGTTAAATAAGATAAGCTAAGTTAAATAAACACACACATACATACATATATATATATATATATATATATATATACACACACACACACACATACTATTAATAAATAAAATCTATAATATTTATTTACTTACAAAACTATATTATATATATATATATATATATATATATATATATATATATATATATATATATATATATATATATATATATATAAAAAAGACACACTCACACACACACACACACACATATATACATATACACACATTTATTAAATTAAATTAAAATGATATCTGACCTACATAGGACAAATGGTTTGGAGAATGGATGGATGGAAAATAAAAGTAACTTGGGTTGTGAATGCCATTTCATGTTGGTTTTAATGCTGAACCCTGTTAACTCACAGGTAGATTTTCTTGGTCCCCAACCAGTTGTCACGCAAGACGAGGTGTCTTCATTAACCATTTCATCATCTTTATCCGTTATGCACACCGGAAATATCATCGGCCCTGGATGAAGCACACATTAAGTTGTACAACTCTAATTGTTGGTAAGGATCTCATGAAAAACAGAGATAAGGTCATGTGATTCTATACCAATTCGAGCTGGGACGGATAAGCGGATCATGGAGAGATCGGAGACCGGTGGGAAGCTGCCGTCGTAAGCCAAACTCTGCACGCTTTCCACAGCTGCAGTCTGACCCGACATGAAGTTCAGATCATGAGCTCCCAAGACCACAACATCTCCAGCCCTGTGGGACAAACTGTCAGAACATCACTGAGGAACAATAGAAGATCAGACTCCTCTGGCTTACTTGGCGAGGCAGTGGCGCGGTGCCAGAACACAGCGCGGATGAACGAGGACGCCGCTACAGTAATGCGTATCGTGGCTCTGGAGGCTGACGTGCCACGGCCAGGAGTTAGGACAGGCCTCGCTCACGTTCTCCACCTTGAATGTGTCATTCTCAGAGGACACCACCCTCGCAAAGCCAGCGGGCAGTGGGCAGGGATCCATCTTGGCCTGACCACAATGCGCTGAAGCCACAACATGGAAATGGAGATGAATGACGACTAAAGCAATCGGAAAGGTACATGATGAGAGTCTTACCAGTTGAATCAGTTCCAGGGCTTTCAGAAACGAGTTCACCTATATGACAAGCAACAAAATGTACAGTTTTAGAGCAGCCACCGATACATCACTGAAATCTGAAAGTTCATACCATGTACTGAAGACTCAATCCATTGTTTGTAGTGGTATAGTGTGGTGTAGACCCCTGGTCTTTGGGCCCGACCACATCCGACCCCCCAGCTGACCACTCCAGCAAGCTTGTACCTCTCACCTGTGAAACATGAGAGGGGACCACCAGAGTCGCCCTGATCCAGAGGGGTCAGTGGGTCAATGACATGTAAGAGTGTTCACAATAAAGGAAAAGGGGAAAAAAACCTATTGTAAAATATTATTTTTATATAATAATTTTATTATTATTATTATTATTATAACTATAAAAAAAAATCATTACAGTATATATTACATATATATATACGGCAAATCTTATATATGTATGTATGTGTGTGTATATGTGTGTGTGTGTGTGTGTGTATGTTTGTACATCTCAAATTAGAATGTTGATTAGCTGATTGGCATGTCACCATATTCTAATTTGTTGAGATAGTGAATTGGTGGGTTTTTGTTAAATGTGAGCCAAAATCATCACAATTAAAAGAACCAAAGACTTAAACTACTTCAGTCTGTGTGCACTGAATTTATTTAATACACGAGTTTCACAATTTGAGTTGAATTACTGAAATAAATGAACTTTTCCACGACATTCTACTTTATTGAGATGCACTTGTATGTATGTATGTATGTATGTATGTGTGTGTATTATATATATATATATATATATATATATATATATATATATATATATATATATATATATAAATAAATAAAACTAGTTACGATAATACAAAATAATTCTAATATTAATTATTTTAATAAGTAGTAATATTAATAATTTTAATAATTAATATTACTACTAATAATTAATAGCATATTTTGTGTATACACTAATATAATATATTTACTAATATTACTTAAATAATAATTTATATTAAATCCTCTCTATGATATTTTTTCATTTGTCACATCCAATGGCTTTAATTTGGCAGACAAGTTTTATATGTATTTTTATATTTTATATATAATAATAATAATAATAATAATAATAATAATTACTAAGGATATATATTTTTTATTTTAATAAAACAATAACTAATAATAATAAAATTACTACTAATTGTAAATATAATTATCAGCATTATCATTATTAATAGCATTACTAATATTAATTCAATTAATTTTTATATTTTAATTATTCTATTTTATTAATATATCCTATACATATTTTTCAAAGAAAAATAATGAAATTACTTTCATTATTTTCAAACTGTATTCATTTAATGAGACTTTTTTCCTTTGATATTTCTTTTCCTTTTTTACTTCAGAAATTAAAAACGTATATAGACAGGTATTTGTCAAAAAAAAAAAAAAAAAAAAAAAAAAAAAGGCAACTGTTTACCTGACATGCATCCCTTCCTCCAGCATTCGCTCCGGCACACATCATATTCTTAAGGATTTTCCCTCTGTAATGTTGGTTACATGTTTGCGGCTCAAAAAGAGTTACATTGACCTCTTGAAGTCTGGAGGCACGAGGACCATCTATAAAGAGACAAATTCATCTAATCACACATACCCATTACTAATGAAGCCCTTTTACACAGGTTATATAGAACAAGGTTAATATATTCCTGCTATTTAGGGCCTTACTCTCTCTGATGGCGCCCCAGCCGGTGACAGTACAGGTTTCCTGAGGGGGCAAATCACTGTTTAAGATGGCAACAGGCCTCACACACTCATTAAACAGCAGGGGATTCTGCAGTTTCACCAAGGCAATATCATTCTCGTTTGTCTTTTGGTTGTAGTCCTTGTGGGAGATGATTTTTTCCACCTTAACGGTCTTTAAATAAAATACACAAGAGAGTTACACAATTTAAAATTAGATAACTTAAAAGATCCACATAAAAGGGGAGTGAGATGTAAATGCACACAGACACTCACTTGATGGCAGGATTCATTCATATTCTCCAAATTGTGCATTCCAACCACAGCGCTCCACAGTGACGCCTTTTTATAACTGCTCACAAACATGAATTTTATTTATTTATTTTTTTTATGTTTATTAATTTTCAAACATTACAAACATAACTTAAAACCAAACAAGAGTACAAGACAGAAAATAGAAAAAGAGAAAAGAGGAAAAATAAAATAAATTATTATTATGGTTCACCACTCCAATAAATCAATCAGAGAAAGAAATGAAATGGGGAATGACATAATTGTACAAACAATGTCTTACATATTTATACTCCAATATGCCTCACACATTTAAACCTCATTAAACAAACCCTCTAATAAGAATAGATGATATATGATATATTTAAGCCCATATATCTCAAAAATGGATCCCAGCTTCTATGAAATATGGCATTTTTGCTATAAGAAGCACAGGCTATAATGATACGTATTCAAGTATAACCCTATGCAATAGTGCCAATGAAGGGGCTTTATCCATTAACCAGTTCAAAAGGATACATTTTCTTGCATGAATTTTAATTTTAAGACACATATGTGACCACAAAACCAGTCTTAAGTAGCACGGGTATATTTGTAGCAATAGCCAACAATACATTACATAGGTCAAAATTATCGATCTTTCTTTTATGCCAAAAATCTTTTTGATATTAAGTAAAGATCATGTTCCATGAAGACATTTAGTAAATTTCCACCCGTAAATATATCACAACGTAACTTCTGATTAGTAAAATGTATCGCTAAGAACTTCATTTGGACAAATTTAAAGGCGATTTTCTCAATATTTATTTATTTTATTTTTTTTTTTTGCACCCTCAGATTCCAGATTTTCAAATAGGCCTAGTTGTATCTCAGCCAAATATTGTTCTATCCTAACAAACCATACATCAATGGAAAGCTTATTCAGCTTTCAGATGATTTATAAATCTCAATTCCAAAAATTGACCCTTATGACTGGTGACCCAGGGTCACATATTTGCACTCATAGAGGTTTTACAGGGGTTTTTACGGGTTTACCGTTTGAAGCAGTGGCAGGCGGTAATGACCCACCGCAGGTCGAGGATGGCACCCCCGCAGGCTGGCATATCAGAGTACTGCAGGGAAACCTGCCATGGCCATGAATGTGCCCATGCCTCCTGCCCACCTATAATCCGGCTCTCCTCCTCATCCTTCTCTGGGATAAACGCACGTACGCCAGCCTGGTCTGGAAAACAGTGCGAGGAATCATATTTGCAAGCCAGCAGACGAAGAACGCATTATAATGAACTCAGCCTTACCATAACATCCATTGCCAAAGATGCAGTTTGTCTCAGCTGAAGCGTTCACATTAGGATTCTCTTCAGCATCTTAAAAGAAATATTACGTTATATATAATAGGAAGTTATTACCATTTTGGGTAACATGATTTCATCATAACGACCAGCTTGTGAAACAGAGTCTCACCAGGGTCAGCTTTGGTCCAATTAAGAGAGAGTATTAAAATAAATAAATACTTTTTACACATGCTCACAAATGTGTTATTAAAAATGCAAGGAGAAGCGTAATAATACAAAGACAACAACACGAAAAGCAAATACAATCCCTCAACACCTGGCCCAATTAGCGTTTAATTAACAGTGGAGCAGTTCAGATTCATCACTAGATGTCAGCAAAGATTCAAGCTCTGAAACGAGTAAACCTACACTAGAACTACTGTGGGTTGAAAACGTTAATTACTTTCATGTTTTGCACAACAAATCTTACATCATGGTAAAAATCTGTTGATATTATATTTATAATGTACTGTTGAAATTACGTGCAGAAATTGAAAGTGAGTCCAGTTACAACCACACCACGGTTTAAAACTTGCTTTGGTCAAACTATGCTTAATGAAGAGTGTTTTTATTACAGATTTTCGTTGTTTTACAACAGAATGCGTCTCATATGGAAAAGCCTGCCATATATGTATCATTCATGCAATTTAAAACAAGTCACTATAGTCTGTGACCACAACTGAAGAAGGTTCAGTTGTCTCTTTTCATGTGTGTGTATGTATGTATAGTACATATGATTATATTTTTCTGTGTATTCTCAATAAACAAGGGGTTTCAGAGCATTACTAAAAGCATTATTTACACTTGTAACATGTTTAAATATGAAAAAGCTGTTTGTCTTGTTCAGGATTCTCCCATGTACCAATGTCTGAGATTAAAAATATTGTTAGGTTAGATGAAATCAAATGTGAATATTAATATTGCAAATTCTGTTGAAAGAGAGACTGTGTTGCTAAATCTGTTTCTATATCAGATCTGTATGTATTTTAATGATGATTTTAAAACAGTGGGATGTATGCCGAATTACAGAACAATGCATTTCTGTGTAGGAGTACTTTAACATCTAGCCTCAGACAGCTATTTTGACAAAAAGTGATTGCATACATAATTACCCAGCCAGAGCAATATCAACATCTCCAAACACAACAACACACACACTGGTATTGGATAATATTTATTAAATAATCATACATTACTTCACATTGGTTTCTGCTATGACATGTTTAGCACAGCTGCTGCTTCTGCCGAATTCAAGAAATGTTCTTGATAACAGTTCCTATGGCAACGAAATGTAAGTGCAAAGATTACGGAGTAATCAAGAGTACAGCATGACAAATTCCAGCCACCGAAAATATGACTAAAATCCACTTAATGACCTAGTTCAAGGATACGTCATTAGGCATGATATTCGTAATTCCAATTTAAAGAGACTTCAGTATTATAGCTTACGAGGATAAAAATGATATGTAATTCACTGCACAGGTCAATATGCCTTTAGTCCAAAATACATTCCACAATATTGATGCATGTACAAGATAAAAGATCAAATTAAAGCACATGATGAACGACTCTGTCCTTTTTTCCTTCATTTAAAAATCATTATGTGAAAAAAACTAAACAAAATACAAGCAGACCACCCACAACTGATCAGCCGTGTTCATGGAACACAGTAGACAGCTAGTCATATTTGATAACTCGCAGCATTTGTCTGAAATGCTTTCTGAGGTTTTGCAATCAGTGAAGCGGAACGCCTCCGAAAAAAAATCCCTCTCAGAGATGGTGCCTCTGCTCCAATTCAAAGAAGACCAACAAACGCTCAATTTGTGCTGGTCTGAGTGCTTAGGACGACACGTGGGGAAAAAAAATGATGAGAAGTTGTGAAATATGTTGCTGTGAGATACTGCAGTGATGTGTTGAGGTCAATGGTATCTGCGTGGTCCAGATCCTGGATGTAGAGGCTAAAAAATTCATTCTTTTGGATTTGTTCAATCCGAGAGGCTCTCTGTAAACTCTGGAGGGGAAGGAAGCGGTCATTAATCATCTCCTGAGTCCAAACCGTAGTTTGCATGTCTTAGTTCGCCCCCTCTCTTCACCCTTCTGTCTCTCGGTTGCTTGTCCTTCATCATTTGGCTGATAGTTCAGGTCACGTTTTTCCTCTAGGCCCCTTGGAGTTTTTTCTCTAGTCTGTCCAACTTGGCCAGGTTTTCCTTCAGCAGTCTGGAGCCGGGTGAGAGGAGAAGAGCTCTTTGGTAGTACATTCGTGCTGCTGCATAGTCTCCCTTAAAAAAAGAAAATTAAATGGCGCACAACAGTTCAGGTTACAATGGTGTGAGAAAATGTCCAGGTCATATTTCATCTAATCAAAGGAATAAATAAGAATTTATATATGCATAGTCAGAGTTTTGATCATACTTTACGATAAGGATTCCATTTGTTAACCCAAGTTACCATAAATATACTTCTAAAGAATTCATTATTCTTAGTTAATGATAATTACAACATTTACTATTACACTAGTAAAATCAAAAGTTGTTCATATTAATGGACCTGAGCGAACAATGATTAGGAAAGTATTAGGAAAGATTACAAATGTTTTGCTCATTGTTACTTCATGTTAGTTAATGTATTAACCAACTAATAGGAAGTGTCAAAATAGAATCACCATAATTTTATTAACAATTACGCATATTCCCTCCAAATTCTTCTTATTAAAAAAATCTATAATTTTTTATTGTAATGCAGTAATAAAACTCAATTTTTTTGTTTGTTGTAAATTTAGAATAATTCTATTTTTTTAACGGTTTTAACAAAATGTGACTAAATTATTCATATTTTAGCATTATTTTTATGCTTTAAATTATAAATGTGTGAAAAAATTTATAATTTATGCATTTAAATAAATTATAAATTTATGCTTAACTATAATTAAAAGACAAATTATTTTATGAAATTTTGTAACTCAAGAAAATGTATCTGATTTTAAAATATTTTTTATATAAAATAAGAGGAATGATTCAATTTATTTTTTACAATTTTTGTTTCTGTGTTTTACATATTTTTATATAGCTTATTATTTAATATTTAACTTAATTATTAGCATTATTATACTTTAATTTTTAAAAATTTATTTAGTATTAAATTTGTATTACTAGGTATAATAAAATGCAATTATTATTATTTAATATTCATATGAATATGACAATTATATTAATGTGAATACATTATTATATTTATATAATATATCATTATGTCTTCCTTCACATTACAGAAATAGTAATTAATTTTACAAGCTACCGAGAACACATTATCACAAAAATAAAGTCACAATAACTTATGGTCCTATATTAATGTATATATAATTTTTTTTTTTTATAATGCATCGTGTTTTCCTTCACATTGCAGTAATAGGAATTTGTTTACAAGCTACTGAGAATATATTATCTTGAAAATAAATGTCACAGTTATTTATGGTCCTAACCAATAGCTTCAATTTCTGAATGCAAACTATTTCTTTCTTTATGCAAAACAAAGTTTTCATCAGACCTCAAAATTCAGCCCTCATACCTTGATATGCTGAATGCCGCCCATATTCATCCAGGCTTGTGATTGGTCAGGTTTGAGCTCAACAGCAAGCTTGTAGCTCTGGAAACATTAAATCAAGACATGACATTTTATATACAGGATATGTATGTATGATATGTATGTATGATTATTTCAACAGCAGAAAACAACCAGCGAGATTCAACCTTGGCCTGTGTAAGAAACATGATCCATTCAAGATTAAAAAAAGCACTGGAGGCGCATTTAACAGGCTGGCTCTACCGCAGATGCGGTGTTGAAATACCGCAAAAAGCCTTTTTGTTCAGGGCTTTATAACTGAGCTTTGAACTAGATAGCAGAATTATGTAAACCTGAGACCAGCCTTTTCTCGTCTGTCCTTTTGTGGTCTAAATAAAAGTAGAACCACAGGCCAGATATTACTGGGAGACCTGGAATGAGTCCAGGATTGAAGAATGCAACCAAAACAGTCTCGTATTAACCAGAAATCCTGCTGATGAAACAGTCCTCAAAGACAAAGCTTCCAGCGCAAGATGAAGTCTGGGCTGTTTATATTTGGACATGAAAGGAGGTGGGTGATGTTCCTTTGACAGTATCAGGGCACCGGCAAAGAACAGTGTGAAGGTGAGAGAAGCAGCAAGCAGCAGAGAACACAATTATCCAACACTTAGTCTCATGACTATCAGCAAAACTGATCCATATTCCAGCTTATTCTGACTGAGATTTAAACAGGAATGGGCCTGACTGACATGTCAAACAACTAATCAGCCTTTTGTGTTTATTGTAATGGATATCACCCTGAAACCAAATTGATATACATCTTGACAAGTATGTATTTGCTCTGAAAAGGCTTCAAAGGTACATTTTCAGTCAAAGGAACAATTCCACTGTAGCCAAATATTCAATTCAAAATGTTTAATGCAGTTAAAAAATCTAGTTACAATCAATACATAACAAATATCTAAGATGAGAAAAACTAAATAATTAAAAGAACAAAATACATGTAGTAAATTCTTTGGTCCTTAGCATTTGTCTTTGAGCACACAAAAATATGTAAATGAATTTTAATCCATAAAAGGAAAGCATGCTCATCATGCAATAAACAATCTAACAGTGTTTTCTGTATGAACTACATTTCTCAACACTGTAAAAAAATCTCATTATTTTAATGTATTGAAAATGCAGTCCAATACATTTTTTTTGCTTTAAAAAGAAAATACACACACGATTGAGGATACAATTTCACTAAAAGGAGTCTAATTATTGTATGCAATGCAATACAGTTTTTATCTAAAGTTGTGCTTTAGATATTCATTTTGATATATTACATAATAATTTTTAAATATTGTATATTCACTTTTATTTAAATAATAAAAATATAATTATTATATTATAATTTATTATTCATATTGATATATTTAAATCATGTTTCATTATGTTCTTCCTTCACATTACATTTATAGGATTAGTGTTTTTTTTTTTTTTTTATAAGCTATTGAGAATATATTGTCATTAAAAAATTATTTACGGTCCTAAGTTAAGGCTTTATTTTCTTTATAGGAATATTTCTTTCTGAAAAATACTATGCTTTTAATAGAAGTTAAACAGTAAATCAATCGATTTGGAAAAACAAAAAATAAGGTTCAAATCTTATGCTTCTCAGAGGACTGATAAAAACCTGTATATCTTTACACTTGGATTTTGTATAAATCCAGACGATCAAATTAGAGCTTTCCATTTGGGTAAAGCTCTTGCAATTTTTGTGTGCGATATGCATCAATCAGTCTGTGAACTGTCTATAGGCAAGCTAAGATCTAGTAAACAAGAATGTGAAGAAAGGGAATATTAAAAGAGCTCTTCGCTCACACTGACAGCTGCAGGTGAAGTTACCTGGAAGGCTCGATCAAGCTCGTTCATCTCTCTGAGCTGGTTGCCCATTGAGAAGTGCAGCTCTGCCCTCACCGCAGGGTCTGACGGCTCCTGCTGCAGTGCTGTCTTCAATGCATCCAACGCCTGAAACACACAAACTCATTAATCTGAACTTCTTTTTCTTGAGTTTCTTTGTCTCTCAGGAGGCATAGAGATTTCTCTTTGAGGCAGAGAACCGCTAAACTGAGTAATAAAGTAATGAGTAAAGGCATGACTAATAAAAAGAAATTACATGCAATTTATTCTAGTCTAGGACGCCTCACTGAGATTCAATAAAATGTTCTTTGAACTGCCGAATGCAGTGGTGAAATTGGACCCGGGCAAAATTAAGATCTGGGATGAACTGATTCACAGCAAAAAATGAGATGAAAAAACCTTGTGTTTGTGTTTTCCGTTTTAGTATGGGGGTAATAAAAGAGAGCATGCATGAATTGAAGCACACACAGACATGTACACACACCTCAGTGTGGTTGCCTTGTTTGCTGTAGATGGCAGACAACAAGCGGTAACATTCAATGCAGTTGCTGGTCTTTGAAATGATGCCCAGGGTCATTTTCTCGGCCTCCGCAGAGTGACCTGCCATGGCTAAAACCTGGGCCTGTGGAGACAATGAGATGGGAAGAGACAAAACGAGTTAAAAAAAGGAAAGAGGGAATGAAAGAGCAACCAGAAAGGAACCTGAGAGGTCCCGGCCTCTGTTTCTTAAGGCGGTGATGTGAATCACAGTGAAAGGTCTGTGGAGACTCAATTAAGCTGACGTTCTGCGCTTTGAAACACTCCAAGCAAACCGTTTTCAAAGACCAATGCCAACGCTGTAACAGTAAAGAAGATTTTTTAGCTTTTTAGAAGTCAGAGGTTGCACTTTATTTTTTAATGATTAACTTTTTATTGTATTTTAAATATAAACAAAATAACATCATTGGAACAAACAGTTAAGGAAGAAGGAATAACAGACATATTGCCAATAATTTGACAGTCGGACAGGAAAGAAAAAAAAATATAATAATAAGCAAAAAAAAAAAAAAAAAAAAAAAAGTTTACATTATATAATCATCATTCCTTAACATAATCCAAAAAAATTGGAAGAAATATATTGCCAGGCATAAGTAGTCCCAGTTTTGGCCTTATTATGAATCCAACATATTTTGCACACATGTGCGGTGTAAACCAGTTCTGTATTACTGTCTTCTTCGCAGCCGTAAAACCAGTGAACAACATTCTCTTTTGTATTAAACTTGCACAGAAGTCAGAGAGCGGCTGCCCATTTTTGAGAATAATAAAAAATACCTGTGGCTCCTGACGATCTGTTGAGGTCTTATGAAGCAAAACGATCGGTCTGTGCAAGAAACTGAACATTATTTACTATATTATTACCTGTAATCCATAGCTTCATGCAATGGGGAAATCAGAATCTTTTTCCGTAAACTAGTTCTTTTGGACAGTTTGTTTCTATTAACTGGTTCAGTTCATTAGTTCATTTACGTAATCATACAATAACGTAATGTATACATAATTGAGATATTAAAGCACCCAATAATGATGTGAAACGTGGAGGTTTTGCATGTCTAAAGCATATAAAGCGAATAAACTAGCCTTCATCAGTTCACCTTTTTACATAAAAAAACTCAAAACTCCGAACCATTTGCCTGAGGCTTTGGATTAATGATGTTCTAAATAACGTTCAGCTTCTTGCACAGACTGACTGTTACGCTTCATGAGACCTCAATATATCGCCAAGAGCCTTGTGTATTAATTTTGTGTTCCTTGATATGCTTTTTTTTAATTCTCAAAAACGGGCAGCTGCTGACTTGCATTTTCGGAATCACCAAGGACCACAGTTTCAGCTAAAAAGCTGTTCTACTCAAGAAAAAAAAAAAAGTCACCTACATCTTGGATGGCCTGAGGGTGAGTAAATTAACAGCAAATTTCATTTTTGAGTGAATTATCCCTTTAAAACAATATCAAACCTAAACATAACTGGTTGAATTGGAGAAAAAAAAAAAAAAAAAAAAAAAAAAAAAAAAAACAAGAAATGGTTTTTTTTTTAATGCTAAAAAAGTGACTAATCTCACCAGGGCAAGCCAGATATCAGTGCTGTCGGGCTGAAGTGTAGCCGCCTCTCTGTAAACCTCCAGTGCCTCCTCGTATCTACCGGTGTTGTAGTATAAAGCCCCAAGAGGGGTCAGGATATCCACTTTACGAACCACTTGCAGGGCCCTGTGAGACACACACCCACCTGTGATTTAGCTGTGCAAGCTGGATACACCGTTTAGACTATTCGGGTTTCATTTGATCTTATCTTACCTTTTGTACCATAGCTCCGCCTCTTTATTGTCACTGGACGAGCGAAGAAGACGACCCAGGTTCACCATGGCAACATAGTGAGATGGCTTGAGACGCACCGCTTCCTGGTAATGAAAGGCTGCACGATCCCCATGACCTAAAACGGAGACAGCCAGGTAATATGAAGGCTGTAAAATATGTGGTTGATATGAAACATGTAACATAACACGTGTGTAGGGCCCTATGATAACGGAATCTGCGGACAGAATCGCGGAATCCAGTCATTAAAAACGGAATTTATTGAATAACGCAAAATGTCACTGAATTTGCCAAATTTTGGGATGGATAAATCAAGAGTAGGTCAGTACGCTGAAATCAAAATGCGATATGGACTAATGTCTGTGAATATTAAGCAGCAAAATACTATTTAAATATGAATCCTGCATGTTTTGCGTGTCTCTGTGTGAATGAATGGCGCAGATGCGCAGTTTCGTTTACTACAAACATACTGAAGCGTGCATGATGCTCGTGGTGTTTTCAGCCTCTGCCGCCTCAAAATATGAGTACGTGAACACATGAACATAATCTGTAGAATTGCTCTGAAAGTCACCTCATGAGCATTTTTATTATCATATCATATACAAACAGAAACCTAAAGGTCTTCACAGCAGCCCGTCAAAATAGCATCATAGCAGAGTTCATCTAGTTTAAAGAGTTCTAGAAGTTTCTTACCCGTGTCCACCAGAAACACGCCGTAGTTGTTATGGAGGTCAGAACTGTCGGGGCAGTTCTCAATACCCTTGGTATAAATTTCATTTGCTTCTTTTGAATGTCCCTACACAAAAATGAGGGAAAAAATAAGTATATAAAATGTGGCCTTTATTAGGTATTGCAAAAAAAAAAAAAAACAGATCAAAAAGATCATTTTGTATGTGTATCATTTACTCAAACGAGCACAAATGACAGAGAGCAAGACCTGGTCAGCATAAAGAGAGGCCAGGCTTGAGTACGCGTCAGCAAAATGGGGACCAAAACGAATCGATTCCTTCAACATCCTCTCCGCCTCTTCCTCCTTTCCCTGAGACCTGCAAAACAATATCACCATCATCCTCTTCCTCATACACACAGATATAGTGGCTGTGTCCGAAACTGAAGGCAGCAGCACAAAAAACATGAAATTACTTCTGTGAACCACAACATCAAACACTATTTTTATCCTTTCCAGCATTCGGATGTACCTGGGTGCGTTCCAGCCTTGGCATACGGCACACAAAAGCAGCATTCTCAGATTTTGGACACAAGTAATATTGCAATAGCGTTTGTGTATTTACTTCAGAAGGCTACCAATTTGTGTGTTTACTTCAGAAGGCTACCAATTTATGTATTTACCTCAGAAGGTTACCAATATGTGTATTTACTTCAGAGGGTAATTTGTGTATTTACTTCAGAAGGCTACCAATTTGTGTATTTACTTCAGAAGTTTGTGTATTTTATGGAAGCTTGTTTCCACCACTGAATAAAAGGTAATTGCAAGTTTTCATGTCACAATTCTTACCTTTTTTCTCACAACTACAAGTCTCACGATTCTGATGTTTTTCTCAGAATTCTGAGTTTATATCACACAATTCTGACTTTATACCAAGCAATTGCGAGTTATAAAGTCAGAATTGTGAGATATAAACTTGCAATTGCAAGAAAATAGTCTTTTTTCTTCAGAATTGGACTTTATAACTCGCAATTGCAAGTTTACATTTGACAATTCTGACAAAAGTTTCTGCGAGTTTATATCCCATATATAAAATTTGCTGAGAAAAAAAGTCCGAATTGCGAGATAAAAGGACATAATTACCTTTATATTTTTAACTTTACTTCAGAAGGTTTACTATTACCTTAATTTCAGAAGGTTACCAGTTTGTGTCTTTACTTCAGAAGGTTACCAATTTGTTACTTCAGAAGGTAAGGAATTAATGTATTTACTTTAGAAGGTTGCCCAGGTTGAAGAGAGCTCTGTTGTGTTGAGGGTTAATATCCAGCGCTCTCCTGTAATAAACTTCAGCCTCCTCTGCCTGGTGAGTCAGGGTGCCCAGATTATTCAGAGCACTGGCATGTCGAGGGTACAGTCTATACAAAAACACAGAGGCAATTTAGGGATTTACATAATCAAATGAAAGCACTGATTCTTAACCAAAAGTATTAAGGAAACTGGGGTATTAAGGTGTATTTTGCCAATTGGAAATGCTTCCATCATCAGAAAAAACCACTGAGTGTCAAATTATTCTCATGCTCACATAAACACACTTACCTGAGGGCTGTTTTATAATGGTAAATGGCTTCTTGGTTTCGTCCCCTGTCCTTCAGGAAGTTGGCATAGTTGTAATGAACTTTAGCATTGTGAGGTAAAGTCTGAATGCCAGACCTGACAGAGGAGGAAGAAAACAGATCAGGACCCAGACGGCAGAGAGAAAGAAAAAGCATATCAATTTGAAAGGACAAAAATCCAAAGAATGCAAAACTTCATGTTAAATTACATTAAAAATGTAAAAATAACCAGGGTTGACATAGTTACTACAGCTAAAACTACAAAAACTTTTTTGTTTGCAACATTTTTTATTGTCATTAGTTTAACTTGATATACTAATTATGTACTAATTAAAACTAAAAGTGAAATAAAAAATAATAAAAATTATACAGACATATTTTTAAAAAACCAAAACTAACACAAATTACAAAACACTGCAAAATTACAAAAACCTTAACTAAAATTTTAATGAAAACAAATAATATATATAAAAATGAAAATACATGCAAAACATGTAATAAATTACATATTTTCATTAAAAACTACTAAAAATTACTATAATAACCAGGGTTATTATAGTTAACTTAAACTGGTTTATTCTGGATCTTACAGCAGGAAGTGAATATGAACACTCTCACTCCCACACACCTGAACAGGGCTTCTCTGGAGAGCCAGATCTCATTCTGTTGGACAGTCTTCCAGGAGAAGAGGAGGAGGACAACCAGCATGGACACAGTTAGTGCGGCTGCTCCCCACCGACTGACCACTGAATACAGTCTGTTCAGCCCGTGCACCACCAGAACACAGTAACCCATACTGGATAGACACAAAGAGAGTGTTGTTATGGAAAAATCCTTTGTAATGTGAGCAACACTGCATAGATGGACGAATTAGAGCAGTTTTGGAACAGACCTTTGTGTATAATCTACAGGTAATGTACTGTAAAGGGTACTGTGGGTGGAAAATGGCATATTTTAAACTATGATGCAAATGCATTTCAGCATTTAATGTTCTCTCATGTATTTAATGTTATTTCAGACAGCTAAAGAACCACTTCCTAGATGGAGACAGCTAACTCTCATGAAAAATAGCAATAATATACCCTTTATAAATATTATATCTATGCAAGACTTTAATTAAATATTCAAAATAACTTACGTTAAAAATCATACAACTCTTATGAAAGTATCTACAATATCATTCATATGTGTAGCATGAATGCTGAATGACAAAACATGCAATGACAAGTAAAACTAAACGGTAAAGGGTAGGAGTGATTTTTCACCATTAAAAAAAAAAAACCAAAAAAAACACAGGAAATAAAATAATTACAATTACATGAATTATAATGAATTAGTAAGTAAATATTCCAAATTACAGAAGAGATGTAAAAGTTTAAGAATCAGATTATACAAAACAAATACTAAATATACAGGTGCATCTCAATAAATTAGAATGTCGTGGAAAAGTTCATTTATTTCAGTAATTCAACTCAAACTGTGCAACTTGTGTATTAAATAAATTCAATGCACACAGACTGAAGTAGTTTAAGTCTTTGGTTCTTTTAATTGTGATGATTTTGGCTCACATTTAACAAAAACCCACCAATTCACTATCTCAACAAATTAGAATACTTCATAAGACCAATAAAAAACATTTTTAGTGAATAGTTGGCCTTCTGGAAAGCATGTTCATTTACTGTATATGTACTCAATACTTGGTAGGGGCTCCTTTTGCTTTAATTACTGCCTCAGTTCGGCGTGGCATGGAGGTGATCAGTTTGTGGCACTGCTGAGGTGGTATGGAAGCCCAGGTTTCTTTGACAGTGGCCTTCAGCTCATCTGCATTTTTTGGTCTCTTGTTCCTCATTTTTCTCTTGACAATACCCCATAGATTCTCTATGGGGTTCAGGTCTGGTGAGTTTGCTGGACAGTCAAGCACACCAACACCATGGTCATTTAACCAACTTTTTGTGCTTTTGGCAGTGTGGGCAGGTGCCAAATTCTGCTGGAAAATGAAATCAGCCTCTTTAAAAAGCTGGTCAGCAGAAGGAAGCATGAAGTGCTCCAGAATTTCTTTGGTAAACGGGTGCAGTGACTTTGGTTTTCAAAAAACACAATGGACCAACACCAGCAGATGACATTGCACCCCAAATCATCACAGACTGTGGAAACTTAACACTGGACTTCAAGCAACTTGGGCTATAAGCTTCTCCACCCTTCCTCCAGACTCTAGGACCTTGGTTTCCAAATGAAATACAAAACTTGCTCTCATCTGAAAAGAGGACTTTGGACCACTGGGCAACAGTCCAGTTCTTCTTCTCCTTAGCCCAGGTAAAACGCCTCTGACGTTGTCTGTGGTTCAGGAGTGGCTTAACAAGAGGAATACGACAACTGTAGCCAAATTCCTTGACACGTCTGTGTGTGGTGGCTCTTGATGCCTTGACCCCAGCCTCAGTCCATTCCTTGTGAAGTTCACCCAAATTCTTGAATCGATTTTGCTTGACAATCCTCATAAGGCTGCGGTTCTCTCGGTTGGTTGTGCATCTTTTTCTTCCACACTTTTTCCTTCCACTCAACTTTCTGTTAACATGCTTGGATACAGCACTCTGTGAACAGCCAGCTTCTTTGGCAATGAATGTTTGTGGCTTACCCTCCTTGTGAAGGGTGTCAATGATTGTCTTCTGGACAACTGTCAGATCAGCAGTCTTCGCCATGATTGTGTAGCCTAGTGAACCAAACTGAGAGACCATTATGAAGGCTCAGGAAACCTTTGCAGGTGTTTTGAGTTGATTAGCTGATTGGCATGTCACCATATTCTAATTTTTTGAGATAGTGAATTGGTGGGTTTTTGTTAAATGTGAGCCAAAATCATCACAATTAAAAGAACCAAAGACTTAAACTACTTCAGTCTGTGTGCATTAATTTAATACACAAGTTTCACAATTTGAGTTGAATTACTGAAATAAATGAACTTTTCCACGACATTCTAATTTATTGAGATGCACCTGTATTACAGGATAAAAAAAATGTATAAATATCAGAAATTATTATTGTATAAATTATGATTTTTGTTATTTTATTTTATTTTGTTTTATGCAATGTGGATTGGCTATTATTATCAAACACTAAATATTGTGCTAATTATTGTAACCCTGGTATGATCCACCAGGTAAGCATCAAGGCATTTAAAATTGTAAACACAAACACAAAATCAGACACATCTGTGAATTATATTTGTTGACTTGAGTACATATTTGAAGGTAATCATGAGAAGGAAAAAAATGCCCTTCAATCCTTTAGCCACAGGAAAGGGGCCGATCCGATTCCACACCTCACACTATTTATTTTCAGACATTGGTGTCACTGTTGACACGTTCAAAAACAGCTCAAGTCAAACACAATTACATAGAATATTACTTACTATTGTTGAAAAAAACTGTTGAAGGAAAAAATTAGTTATCAAATATAGTTATCATATTTCCTGGGAATATCTGTTTCATGATTTTTTTTGTTGTTACTTGTTCACAGTGTTTCTGGGGCTTAATTTGGATTCAATATCCTTCCAATCTCATTTTCTTTCTTTGACTCTCTGCTTTGCTTCACAGAAAGCGTCACCTCCCTTTCCTCGTCAACACCCACTCCTCAAAAACAGAACATATGAGGACTCCTGCGGCTTCACACACACTTTCACTGCTTCCCACACACACTCACACACTTCTGAAACATGTGGTACATTCACAGTTCAAATGAATTTGTCTAGTAATTCTGTTGTGAAGACACATCACTTGAACAACAGTTTTACTGAAGAAAATGTAAGTGCGCTTACCTTTGCAAAACTTGCATCCACAATGCTAAAGCGTTATTTTTGGTTGCTAAAATATGCAGTACTGCAATGCTCTATGATATTTTGGTCTCTAGATATGGTTCAGATTCTTCCTTCTATACAAGTCTATAAGATTGTTTTGCATATTTTACCATAATAGTCTCAAAGTAAGCATAAAATGAAAATTCAGGATAAATACAGGACAAATTTTAATACTTGGCTAGGTAAACAAATTAAAATAAGTTTAATACTTAATACTTAATAGAAGAAAAACATGTTTTATAAAGAAATGATTATTATAATTTTTTGCAATGTATCAATTTCCAAAGCCATGTTCCCTCCCAGTTCTCATTACTGTAAGGCATTACATCACTTGCTCACCAAAGGATTCTCTACAGTGAATGGGTGCCGTCAGAAAGAGAGTCCAAACAGCTGATAAAAACACCACGGTAATCCACAAGAAATTCCCGACTCCAGTTCATCAGTTAGTGTCTTGTGAAGTGAAAAGCTGCTTGTTTGTTATAAAAAAAAAAATCCATCAATAAGATGTTTTTAACTTCAAACTGTTGCTTCTGGATAAAATACGACTCCTCTATCCATAATATTGCTTTCTCCAGTGAAAAATTGTCTAGTCTGAATCAGGAGAGAAAAATGCACATATAAAGCACTGTTTACAAGTGAAAACAGTTCTAACAGTTTTAATATGAGAGGACAACAGGAGATCAACTTCATACTGGAGGAAGCATTATTATGGATTACAAACTTATATTTTGGCCAGAAGCAACAGTTTAAAACGTCTTAATGATAGATTTGTTTCTTACAAACATGCAGCTTTTCACTTCACAAGACGTTAATTGATGGACTGAAATTGTGGATTACTTGTGGATGTTTATCAGCTGTTTGGACTCTCATTCTGACGGCACCCATTCACTGCAGAGGATCCATTAGGTGAGTAAATGATGTAATGCAAAATTTCTCCACGTGTTCTGATAAAAAAACAGAAGTGAGTAAATTTCCAGCTAACATTCATTTTTGGGTGAACTATTCCTTTATTTCTCTTGAAGTCACAATGACAAAAATCCTCAATGATCCTAATGATCCTTCTTTATGCAAAAAACAGTTCAATTTGAGGTAAATTATGACATTTTTATGAGACCAAGTAAGAGCAATAGTAACTGTGATGTTCCCCTTATATTTTTACTGCACAGACACAACTAAAGTGAATAAGTGCTTGAGAGCAACTCACATTCCTCTCATAGCTTTTCACTGATGTGTGTGTGGCTGCATGTGTGTATAAATGGTTTGGCATCTGAGCAGCAGTGCCGCCCTCACGTGTCTGACTATGATTGCTGTTAGCACTAACAAAAACCGTGCTACTAATATTTACCCAGCATGCATAGAAAAGTACCGCCTAAACACCAAGATAAGTGCCCATCTGATCCTAACACAGGCCATTAAATTCACTGAGCACAAACAGCTCATTACTCATAACTAAGTGTACTCTAAGGATGTAATGCTGTGTGTACTTGTATTTATGTGTGTGTATGTGGGCATTTGTCAGGTAACCGCTACTCCGAGCTAATAAGATAATTTTTGAACAGCCTCTATTAAATGCCTTGCCTCATTGTTCAAATTTCTGTTTAATCTCGACAGTTTAGATAAATACAAACACACACAGACACACACACACACACACACTTATAACAGATCAGTGGTGCATTATGGGAAGCAGGGCTTAAGACAGATTATGTACTGTTATCAGTGGTGTGTGATCCCCACAACGGGATGAAGGAGAACGAGGGAGAGAAAAATGGAAGTTAAATTTGTAATGCTTTAGAAAAAAGTGTCATATGAAGAGCAAGGAATGTTTTCAAAGGACATTTTCTCAGGCCGTCGCAATATATTTTTACAGGCACATCCGCACACACACACACACGCACACAAACCTGGGCATGTAGAGAACTCTTTCCGCCACAACAAATCCCACGCGGAAGAACAGATTACTGGCTGGGATGAAGGGAAAGACCAAGAACAGCATGCCCACCAACATCTCCTTTCCTTTCATCTTCTACACAAAGAGAGAGACGAAGAAAAAGTGAGACAGATTGAGAGAGAAACCAGAGGCTGTTTGCTGTTAGAGAAACCAAAAGTTTTCTACATTTCCTGCAGACAATGTCAGTGGAGCTTGCCTATGCAAAATCTGCAGCCACACTGTTATTTTGTTGCTAGAGCGTTGTTGTGATACTCTGAGAGTTTTTGTATGGTGGCAAAGAAAGCTCAACCTGGTACAACTAAACAAAACACATGCAAATACAAAAAACTCCAGCAAATTAAGAAAACATCTTCATCAGTTTGACAATATGTGATGCAAATACTCACAACGGAAATGTTTCAAGGGGACCCCAACAAGTTGTGAAAGCAAGTTAGCCAGCTTACAAAACTCTTAACAGTTAATGGTGTATTTCATCAGATTATTTATGCTAATAATACCCAAAAGACTAAGAAATTATCGACCAACAAAAAAGGATAAAAAACAACTTTCAGGTCATTAACAACACCATTGACGAGTAGACATTGAACAATAAGCATATCCCAGCCAGATTCGTAACTTGTTGGAGTCCCCGTTAAACACTTCCATTGTGGTCTGTGCTATTTGCAGCATGTTGGAGTTGCAGTATGTATTTGGTTGTTGTGAGGATTTGTAGTGCGTTTGCATTGTGAGAACTTGCAGCACATTTCTATATTTGGTTGCATGATGAGTATCTGCAGCATATTTCTGTATGTAGTTGTTGTGAGTATTTGCAGCACATTTCTATATTTGGTTGCATTGTGAGTATCTGCAGCATATTTCTGTATGTAGTTGTTGTGAGTATTTGCAGCACATTTCTATATTTGGTTGCATTGTGAGTATCTGCAGCATATTTCTGTATGTTGTTGTTGTGAGTACCTGCAGCGCGTTTCTGTATGTAGTTGTTGTGAGTATCTGCAACGCGTTTCTGTATTTAGTTGCTGTTAGTATCTGCGGCACGTTTCTGTATTTGATTGTTGTGAGTATCTGCAGCGCGTTTGTGTAATTTGTTGTTGTGAGTATTTGCAGCACTATTCTCTATTTGGTTGTTGTGAGTTTTTCAACACGTTTCTGTATTTGGTTGCATTGTGAGCATCTGCAGCGGGTTTCTGTATTTGTTTGTTGTGAGTTTCTGCAGCGCGTTTGTGTAATTTGTTGTGAGTATTTGCAGCGTATTTCTCTATTTTGCTGTTGTGAGTGTTTGCAACACTTTTCTGTATTTGCTTGCGTTGTGAGTATTTGCAGCACATTTCTGTATTTGGTTGTATTGTGAATATTTGCAGCACGTTTCTATAATTGGTTGTGAGTATCTGCAGTGCATTTCGATATTTGGTTGTTCAATTCAATTCAATTCAAGTTTATTTGTATAGCACTTTTCACAATGCAAATCGTTGCAAAGCAGCTTTACAGAAAATTAAAGTTTCTATATTTAGTAATAGCTTATAGGTTGTTATGAGTATTTGCAGTGCGTTTCTGTATTTGGTTGTGAGTATTTACAGCACGTGCTCTCAAAATGATGATGATGTTTTCTTAATTTGTTGGTGTTTTTTGTATTTGCATGTGTTTTCTATGGTATTCTGATGGTATTTAACTGTTGCTATGAGGTTGTTAGGATGTTACTATGAGGTTGCAATGTTTTTCTGAGTGGTTAACTGGGTTGCTATGAGGTTGTGAAATGTATAGAAATGAAAAACAAACATACAGATCACACACACACACACACACACACACACACACACACACACAAAACATACTTCATACATGACTGGCACGTTGTTTACTGTCTAGGCAATATTTCCACTACTAAGATGGTCTTTTCTACACTGCTATTGAGCTCCCATATCTTTATTACTGTTATTTGAGTGTGTGTCCTTGAAATATGAGCTAGAGTTGTTTCTATTGATGTATAAGTGCATTAAATATAAAAGCAGAGGAATAAAGGGTCGATACAGAGATATGAATTGGATATGAAATGTAAGCTAGAACAAGAGGTTGGGGGGGATGAAATCATAACTGTATCACGCTCAGTTTACTTTCAATAGGCCGATATGCTGATAATAAACAATAAAACCGAAGCCACTGTCTGGAGGTTCACTCTCATATCCACAGAGAGGATATGAATATTTTAATATTGATTTCTGTCTTCCAGTCCATCAGAAACATTAATTAACTTCAGATTCAGCAACAAATGAGCAGACATGCAATGACTGTGTCAAGAAATAAACAAAAGCTTGTATAAAAATGTGCTGATAACATTCACGGCCACAAATCATTACTATCGACTCGCTCTCGGGCCTGCGTGTGTTTTTGTGTGTTTTGCATGAGATAATTAGCTTAGTAAACATTCCTGAGGAGACAGATTGGAAAGTCATTAGGGTGAACCGTTGGAACACAGCTCCGGGCGGCTGATCGGGGGAGGCCTGGCAAAAGACGCACATGATAAAGGCTTGGCCAAGCGTGGTCATGTGGCTATGGGAATATTTCAGTGACAGGGGAAGCTATACATTTTATGTTCAAGTTTCTGGTGTCAAATAGGTTGTTGTTTAGGTTCAAAAGTGTAAAATAACACTGATTACTAGCCGCCTGATTTATATCACCTCAAATGACAATTTTGTTTTGTGCTTTTGTCATTTTTATTTGTTTGGTTCATTATTCTATTTTTTTTTTATATTTCACTTTCGCTTTATTTATATTTATTTTAACTACTGTATATTTTAGTCATTTTAGTACTTCAACTTTATTTACTTCAGTTACATTTTCTTTCATAGTTCCATAAACTTTTAAAGTGTTAATTTAGTTAAATTTTGATTATTTGATAGTTTTATAAAATTAGAAATTAATTTCTGTTAAACAGAGAGAGAGAGAGAGAGAAGAAAAATTATTAAATATTAAATATACAGTGTCTCACAAAAGTGAGTACATCCCTCACATTTCAGCAACTATTTTATTATATCTTCTCAAGGGACAATTCTATAAAAATGAAACTTGGATATATTTTAGAGTAGTCAATGTGCAACATGTATAGCAGTGTAGATTTACTGTCCTCTGAAAATAACTTACACAGCCATTATTGTCAAATACACACCTTATGTGATAACAGCTATACGTCGTTTAACCATGCAAAGCCACATGTCCTATTCATCATGTTCATGTTTTTGTCTGCTTGACAGGACTATACAAATTTGTGTATCTTGTATTAAAGCAGTTAAAATTTGGTGCTTTGAGTAACAATTCTCTCATACTGACCACTGGATGTTCAACATGGCACCTCATGGCAAAGAACTCTCTGAGGATTTGAGAATTAGAATTGTTGCTCTCCACAAAGATGGCCTAGGCTATAAGAAGATCAGTAACACCCTGAAACTGAGTTACAGTACAGTGGCCAGTGTCACACAGAGGTTTTCCAAGACGGGTTCCACTCGGAACAGGCCTCGCAAGGGTCGATCAAAGAAGTTGAGTCCTCGTGGTGTGCATCAGGTGCAGAAGCTGGCTTCAAAAAACAGACACATGAGTGCTGCCAGCATTGCTTTAGAGGATGCAGAAGTGAAAGGTCAGCTTGTCAGTGCTCAGACCATACGCCACACACTGCAACAAGTCGGTTTGCATGACCGTCGTCCCAGAAGGAAGCCTCTTCTGAAGCTGGCTCACAAGAAAGCCTACAACCAGTTTGCTGAAGACAAACTGTCCAAGAGCATGAATTACTGGAACCATGTCCTGTGGTCTGATGAGACTCAGATAAACTTGTTTGGCTCAGATGGTGTCCAGCATGTGTGGTGACGGCCTGGTGAGGAGTACCAAGAAAATTGTGTCTTGCCTACAGTCAAGCACGGTGGTGGTAGCATCATGGTCTGGGGCTGCATGAGTGCTGCTGGTACTGGGGAGCTGCGGTTCATTGAGGGAAACATGGATGCCAACATGTACTGAGACATTCTGAAGCAGAACATGATGCCCTCCCTTCAGAAACTGGGTTTTCCAACATGATAACGACCCCAAACACACCGCCAAGATGACAACTGCCTTGGTGATGAAGCTGAAGGTGAAGGTGATGGAGTGGCCAAATATGTCTCCAGACCTGAACCCTGTTGAGCACATGTGTGGCATCCTCAAGCGGAAGGTGGAGAAGCGTCATGTGTCTAACCTCCAGCAGCTCCGTGATGTCATTATGGAGGAGTGGAAGAGGATCCCAGCAACAACCTGTGCAGCTCTGGTCAATTCCAAGCCCAGGAGGATTAAGGCAATGCTAGATAACAGTGGTGCTCACACAAAATATTGACACTTTGGACACAGTTTTGAAATGTTCACTTAGGGTGTACTCACTTTTGTTGCCAGCTATTTTGACAATAATGGCTGTGTGTTGAGTTATTTTCAGAGGACAGTAAATCTACACTGCTATACATGTTGCACATTGACTACTCTAAAATAAATCCAAGTTTCATTTTTATAGTATTGTCCCTTAAGAAGTTATAATAAAATAGTTGCTGAAATGTGAGGGGTGTACTCACTTTTGTGAGATACTGTATTTATCTGTCTATCTATGTTTTTGTACAATTAGGTACAGAAAATTCATTTGATTTCGGTTTGTCCACCAATATGAACAGAAATCGAAAGCATTGCAAACTCAGACAGAGAGAGACGCAAAACCAGACAACACTCATATACACATAGCCTAAAAGCTTATGTTTTCTGGGAAATATTAGAGGGCTAAAGCTGTGTCATGAGAATGATGATAGCTTTGGCATTATCCTTTTCGCCAGTTGCCATCTGTTGTCATGGCAGCACAAACAGAGGTCATCCGCAGTCTGTCCCAAAATGTCACTGGGCCAAACTCCATTCAGTGGCCCTCTATAGCCTAACACCTCTCTCTCAGCTCTGCGCTTTCATTCTGCTTCTTCCCCTCAGTCCTTCCTTTATTCCTTTCACCTTGGGTTTTTTCAGTCCTTCAGTTCCCTTCTATCATAATTCCCAAGAAGTATAGTTTCGTGATAATACAAGATGCTGCCACTGCAATATTGCTATAAATAGTCGTTAATAAAAAAAAAAAAAAAACAAGGTCCAAAAATGAAGTTAAAAAGTCTGAGGGCACTAATGAAAAGTCTTCTTCTATTTATATTTACATAATTTAATGCACATTTTAATTTAATATTACAATTTGAGTGAAAATTCATATATTTTGTTCGTGACTAGCATGGTTTGAGAATGATTTAAAGAGCTTCAATGAAAGCAAGAACATCTGACTGTCTCTACAAAGGAGTCACATGATCATGACAGATTTGCTTGATAAATCTGATTACTGACTAGTGTTATTATAGTATTACTTATATACTATTTAGCTCATTAGCTTTAATTTTTTTAATTAGTTCAAATAGTTTTAGTTTACAATAACCACACTGTTGGTCACAAAAAGTGCTCAATATATCAATATGTTAAATACGTCATAATATTTCTTTATTGTAATGTTTCTGACATTGGTCTGTCAGCTTGTCTCAGACACACACTATGAATTATTCAGTCAGTATGAGATATGAGATCTGCTGATCAGGGACTGGAATATTCCCTCTCTTTCTCTTTCATTTTCCTCTGTCTTAGTTTCTTTGCATGGAGTCAGACCAGCCATTCAGTCAGAAATGATTTTCTTTCCACAAACTCGAGGACTGGAGAGGAGAAACGTGAACGTTTCTAAAAGATCCCTCAAGGACAGAGCCAACACAGCAGCAAACAACTACAAGAGCATTCTGGGGCACGACAAACACAGACTTGACATTCTATCGCAGTTTCTCAAATATTTTATAAAACGAGCATGTGAATGTTTTATCGGTGGCTGAAGCTCTCAAGGCCTCAAAACCTTGAATGCTTTGCTATTTTCTTACATTTTTTTTCTTACTCATGGGCTTTTTGGGTCATTCGCTGAATAGAAAAAAAAAAACAAAAAAACAGAACAAAAGATTCAAACCTGCATGTACTGTATCACGAACACACCACCCATTGTGTCAACTTACGACCATTTCCAACACATAACAAATTAAAATATTGGTGTATTTGAGACTAATGAACAAATAAATTAAAAAAATTAAAAAGTTTTAAATTGCTTAACGAAGGTCTTTGACCGCAACGGCAAAGTTTTAAAATGCCTGAAGATGCTCTTTGACTGAAATGGTGTGCGTTACTATTTTTTTCCAGTGTCTTTGATGCTAAAATCAGATTCATATGCCATATGAAAATGATATATGAAGAATTTCTCCGTCAGCATATGTGCCTCACAAAAACTGCAAGATAGAGGTGAGCAGAAATAATTGCCTGAAGAACTGATAAAAAAAAGAAAGCATCTCACTTCATGCACAATGTGTGCATTAGCTCACGGCACACATCTGCTTCATGTGAGCGTTCGCACTCATTTACACAATCGCTGCTATTTTTCACGGGTTGCCATGGCGATGAGTCGCGAAGAATTGCGTTGGGAGTGAAGAACAATACAGAACAGCGGGGTGCGAGACAGCACGAGTGAAGGCTTTTATGTCTATCAAAATGAGAAAGCTACATTTGGGTGTGTGTTTTTCATAAATGATGACAGAACGAGTCTGCGGAGACGTGGTTCCTGCGGTTGTCTTGACGTGGAAATGCGTGTGTGAGCTCACCTGTAGGCATGTAACACAGTTCAGGCTCAGCGCCAGCATGACGAGAGCCAAAGCCAGGGATGCAATATTCCGTCCATCCCACAGAGACTCCACTAAAGGAATGCTGCCCACCTGTCAATCACAACTCAAGCAATCATCAAACATTCCATGAAATGTAGCAATTACTGTGTATTTATGTTGATGCCATTTACCTGCCAGTCGTAGCAAAGCACTATGGGAGCCAGTAAGAGCCAGGCATTGAAGGCGAGCAGATAACAGTATGTAAGAAACCTAAAAAGACAAGACATAAAGCCTGGTCAAATAATTTAATACATGTAAAGCTAAATTTATTAAATAAATAAATTTAAAGTTTAACCCCTGTGCTGTGCTGAAAATCCTTTACCCAATTTTGGATTCAATTCAGTTGGTTTTGTATTTCTTTTAGGAACTGATTGTTCATAGGCCTCATTGATTTGAGCTCATGCATCTCAGTTTTTGTGTGAATATTGCCAAAATTATCCACATACTATAATGCTTTTTCACTCAAAAAACTGAGGTGCGTAAGCTCAGATCAATGAGACCTACGATCAACAAAATTGAATTAATTGAAAGAAAACAAGTTGATGAAAAGAACAAACAAATATTTGATAATAATATAGCAAAATTAGAAATTTATAAGCAATTTTTGGTCACACTTTATTTTAAGGTCCAATTCTTGCTATTAACAAACCATTAACTACAACTTTTGCCTCAGTAAACTCCTAATTTGCTGCTTATTAATAGTTAGTAAGGTAGTTATTAAGTTTAGGTATTTGGTAGGATTAGGGATATAGAATATGGTCATGCAGAATATGTGTTTTAAAGGGATAGTTCACCCAAAAATGAAAATTCAATCATTAATTACTCACCCTCATGTCGTTCCAAACCCGTAAGACCTTCGCTCATCTTCGGAAGACAAGATATTTTTGATTCATCCCATGAGCTCTCTGACCCTCCCATAGACAGCAAGGATCCTAACACGATCAAGGCTCAGAAATGTAGCAAGGAGATTGTTAAAATAGTCCATGTGACATCAGTGGTTCAACCGTAATTTTAGTGCGCAAAGAATACAAAAATCACGACTTCATTCAACAATTCGTCTCCTCCGCGTCACCCTATAGCGCCATTTTGGAGAGTGTCACATACGTCAATTACGTATGCAATGTATGTATGCGGATACGTTGTTTACGTTCAGATCAAAGCGTAAACAACGTATCCATGTATGGTGCTGCTGACACAGAACAGCATACATTTTTTACGTATGTGATACTCTCCAAAATGGCGCTATAGGATGCGGAGGAGACGAATTGTTGAATAAAGTCGTTATTTTTGTTTTCTTTGCGCACAAAAAGTATTCTCATTCGTAAAATTACGGTTGAACCA
This sequence comes from Spinibarbus caldwelli, assembly GCA_039654775.1. Taxonomy (NCBI): domain Eukaryota; kingdom Metazoa; phylum Chordata; class Actinopteri; order Cypriniformes; family Cyprinidae; genus Spinibarbus; species Spinibarbus caldwelli. The sequence continues at coordinate 7,678,059 of CM077228.1, read as the reverse complement.
CTGATGTCACATGGACTATTTTAATGATCTCTTTGCTACGTTTCTGAGTCTTGATCGTGTAAGGATCCTTGCTGTCTATGGGAGGGTCAGAGAGCTCTCAGAATGAATCAAAAATATCTTCATTTGTGTTCCGAAGAAGAACAAAGGTCTTACCTGTTTGGAACGACATGAGGGTGTGTAATTAATAACAGAATTTTTGGGTGAACTATCCTTTAAGTACTAATAAACAGCCAATATGCTAATATAACTGGTCCCTATACTAAGATGTTACCCAATTTTGTATAGGCTGGTCATCCTGTGTGAGCAAAGTCATTAGGTTTTAGTCCAATGTGATAACATTAAGTAGAATTTTCAGGAGAAAGAAAATCCTCTCCTGGTCAAAACAACCAGAACACAACATGAGGGTTAAAAAAAGTTATAAAACATTTTTTACAATGAATGTGAAGGCTGAAGTCGCCATCATAAAGCTAAGATGTTCTGGGCTGCGTTTCCAAAAAAGCATCGTAAGCTTAAGTACATCGTAAACCCATACGAAACCAATGGAGCTACGATCAACTTGGGCTTACGATGTTTTTGGAAAACGCAGCCATGGGTGGTTGCCAGGGTGTTGCTATCGTGTTTTGGATAGTTTCTTCCTGACTTAAGTAAAATCTAATCCCAAACATGTCATAACATTGGTATTTTAATAAACTGTTAAGAATTGTTATGCATCCACATAAAATATTAATGGTCCTTTGGCAATTATAGAAGACCAAGTCATGCACACATAAAAATACTTTAGTAATATGAGTAAAACAACAGTTCTCCCTCTGTTATTTATGGATTGGAGGAAATGTCAAGGTTTTCCTGCTTTTGTGTTTCAAATCACATCAGACCTCATACTAGTTTTAAATTGCATTGTAGTGCATACAGTCTTCAGTGGATGAGAACATATTTCTCTGTTAACTGTTTTAAGATGAAGATGTGTGAGGGATGACCTGGTGAGCAGATATGGAGAGAAGGATGCTGGATTGTCTTGCTCTGAGAACAGCGGCATGGATCCACCCATCAACCATAAGCGGAAAGACATGACGACTGTAACCTACAGAAAAAGACTCGAACAAATGAGCACTTGAGGTCATGGGGTTTGCACAAATGCGATAGAAATGCCAGTGTCGATTTAAATGAAATAAATATTTGATAATGAAATTAAATAATTATATAAAAATAATAATAATAATAAAAATAATAAAATAAAATAAAAAATAAGATCTATATCTAAAAATGTTAAAACATTTGAACATTGAATAATTAAAATTTGAATATTAAATAGGTGTTTGAAAATTCATATTATGAAAGTTTAATACGATTTATCAGCAGTTATCAGCAAAAAAAAAAAAAAAAAAAATCAGCAGTTCATCTGACAAAAAAGTTTGAGAACCCCTGTTAATTTAACTTGATTGCTAATGTTATTAGATAGAGGGACACAAAGCCTGTTTAAAGAGCACTTTTAAATTGGACAAAAATGTGGATATGTCCCTGAAAGCAAATGAGTCATCAATTTTTGGGAGTGTTAATTTTCCAAGAGGATAAAGACGGTGAATTTTAAATGCACATATCTGCCAGCTTTTAGTAGATTGGTAGCATATAGATGAGCTCAAAACTAACAGGCATGAACTAAAAGCCAGAAAAATTTGATTTTGCTCTTATGGGGTCAAACATATAAATAAAATTCAGTTCAGATCTTTAACCACTAAGTCACATCTCAGAATAAGGAATTAGAGCCAAAATCAGAAGGTGCCTAGCCCGAAAAGAAGCATTGCGACATTTGGCAGTAAAAACGTAGCTACTTACATGTAGCGAGATGATGCAAGCTCGTTTGACGAACGGGCTGGAAATTCTGATGAGCTCCTTCAACCTGGAGCGTGACAGGTGCCTGGAACGAAAGCATAACCAGATGTGACAGTCGTTTAACGACTCCATAACTCAATCAGCTGATGAACTCATTTTCATTCATTATTGACTTAATCAAACCATCAGCAAATTACTTCATGGGTATATTAAGCTGTTTACTGCTGCTTTCAATTAATTACTTCTCCATCTTGGAAAACAAAGCTGGAAGAAAACAAGTGAAAAGACACACACAAACACTCTCAGTCCTTATTAAAAGACTTTAAAATGCCACTCTAAACTGGAATGGCATCATTCTTCTTTGAGAGTTCTGGGATGTACAGTGAATTATAATTCAGCGTGACATGACACCATGACAGCTGTGACTGGAAATGTGGGTGAGATGAATGAAAGAGAAGAAGAGACGAGAGAAGGAGGTGGGGGAGGAGTGGAGCTCAGGCTGTACATCGCACTTTTGCTGATTGATTCAGTAAAGAGCTGCAGAGAGCTGGGCTTAATGACTGTGTGTGTGTGTGTGCATCAGTGCTTTTCAGAGCGTGTTGTACTCCAGGGATCGGTAACCGGGCTCAAAGACAGCACTGTATTTTTAAAAAATGCAAGCCTCCCGCCTCTATCCTCGCCTTTTATTGCTATTTCCATTTTCTGGCGTTTTTGTCTGGTTACAATAAAATGAGAAGATATAGAAAACAGGGAGGGGTTTTATACTAAACAATTATTGTTTAATGAATTTAAAGTCATTAATTCACATTCCTGCTCTTATTGTGATTGATTCATCAGTGCATGTTATTCAAAAATACAAATAGTCTTAATAATGTTTCCCCGCCTCTGAAACAACTTTTCTTTTCTGATGACATCACCAGGGCCACCGAGTTTCACCCAATGGTGATGTTCCCAGTCTTACTGTGTACGATTCATTTGTGCATGTTATTTCAAAGAAATCAAAACATGAAATGTAGATTTCAACAAAATGTAAACATTTTCTCTACGTCTGAAACAACTTTTCTTTTCTGATGACATCATCAAGGCCACCAAGTTTCAACCAATGAAGAAGTTCCCAGTTTTATTGTGAATGATTCAATTGTGCATGTTATTCCAAAGAATTTGAAATATAAAATGTAGCTTTCACCACAATATAAACACTTTCACAATACAATCGACTTTCCTTTTATGATGACATCACCAAGGCCATCAAGTTTCAGCCAATGGGTGCTGTTTGTGCTTCAGAAGGGGAGGAGTCCTACACAAAATGCAAACTGGCACAGGAATTAAATCCTGTGGATAAAATTAAGTCCTGTCTGACATTTTTTCGTTCATTAAATATGCTCTTTCACTTGGAAACATGCCACCTTATGGGAATAAAATGAGTTGCGAATGCAGTTTCATTTTAAATGTCTCCAATTAGTATATTTTTGCAACCAAACACAATTAGACCCCCAGTTATGAATATACAAATAAGACGTCAACATCTGCTGTGCCATTAAATGAATTATAGCAACTAGAAATAAGACAATTATGGCATGTCTGCACCAAACAGTACAAATGCAGATAAACAATCATGTTAATAGAATTAGGAGCATTTATTTAGTTAACATCAGGTGTTTGAGAGGCATTTCTAATTGATACTCTTATGAATATTGCACTGGTGTAGAGATACAGGAGAGAAAACAAGTGTCGGATTATGCATTTAATAATAACAAAGCCCACAGGAGACACTCCACCCCCTTTACTGCAAACACACACACACACACACACACACACACACACACACACACCAAAACGTACACTGAGAGACAGCATGTCTGCAGGCATTACGACGACTATCAGTCACAATCACACACTCACACACTCCACACTGTGTGTGTGTGAGAGAGAGTTTGTGTCTCATGTCCTCCCCAGGGTCATGGGTAGCAGCAAAGGTTTATGGGCACTTTTGAAAATCAAATAAAGCTGCAGAGCCCTCGTTCCCCAGAGGGAGATGTAGAGAGAGAGGAATCTTTCCTTTGCTGTTCTTTAAGTCTGCAGAGTGTTATCATTCCCACCAGCAAACCACAGCCCATGTCACATGTTTTATATAAGTGTCACGGATGTTCTTTTCTGCCGTGTCTGTTAGCGTCCTGTTACTATGATGATTAGCTCATAAACATTCCTTCAAGTCTAACAATCTACCTAATAAATATACATGGTACTTTCATTGAAAAGGGTACAAAATAAAAAAAAATCTTAATTTTTTTCTACAGATGGTTAGTAAAAGGAGGTGTTCAATCATTAGAAAAATGAACCTGAGGTCAAACGAAATAAAATAAAAAATAAATAAATAAATAACTCACATAGGTTTTGAAATGTTGTTACTAAAATCTAGAACACATTTAAACAACCATGATTTCTGTTATGTCATTTTCATTGATTAAACATTAAAAATAAGCTAAATTAAAGACTATATTTCTTCTAGTCTAGAATGATGAAAAAGTAATATGGTTGCAAATTTAAGGATTTTTAAAAATGGAAAATAACGTTAAAGGGATATATACAAAAATGTAGAACACTAAATATTTTGTAAAAGATAAATATAATTTTTAGGGAAATTATTATTTTAATAATTATAGTTAATTAAAAATAGTTTCATTGTATGGTATAAATTCAATTAGTATGATTGAGAAGCTAAAAACATTTGAGGTAGAAGGAATTTTAAAAATTAAATAATAATTTTAAATAAAAATAAATGTTAAACCCACTTTACATGCTGGTTAATTTTATTTTTTAAAATAGTTCATAAGCATATCAATAGCTTTTACAACCACACGAGATGTGTGACTCCATTGCTTTAAAAAAAAAAAAAAAAAAGATAAAAAAAATATATTTGTGAAATGTGGCACATGCATGCAAGTAAACAAATAAACGCTACAAACATCAGATTATCCATATTAAATGTCTTAATAATGGATTAAAGGAGCTTGCTACTGGATGTTTGATGTCATGTTTATCTGTGAGGTCTCTGCTGTCCCTGAGGTTATGTACTCTGTGACTAATGCGGAGAAATAGATGCATGACTTGTGTTTTTGATCTCGGCAGAAAACATGGGAACATTGAGAGACTTAACTGCACAAACATCGCCAGCACTGAACATAATTTAAGTGCTGTAGTGATATAGACAACATAATGCATTACTGCAACATGATGTAGATATACATGGATGCAAACTGTATCACAGATGGCGCAGTTGGCCAGATTACTTTTAACGTGTGAGTCTGAGTGGTTTCTAAGGTGTTTCTATGTGGTTGCTAAAATGTTTGGAGTGGTTAAAATTCTGTTAGAACTGTTAATGTCAAAATAAAACCATAAAACCATGAAAAAGGGGTTTCTTTACACTATCAAAACGGCAAGGCTGGGACAGCAACTTATTAGCCTGGGGGGAGAGGAATGAGCATGGGATTGTGTGTGAATGCGGGTACAGGGGTGTAATGTTTGCACACAGCACTCAAGGATCAGTCTGGTATCTCAGTCGTGTGTCTCCTTCAGTAATGAGAACCCAAGGGCCAGTCAAGGGGTCCCTATCTATTTTCCACTCACTGATGAGCCCCTTTGTTCAGCTTTTCACACTCTCGGAGAGTGAAGACCCACTGGACACAGAGCGCATTTTAAGTAGCTGAGACTGTAATTGAAGCAAATGAGGTTGACACAAAGAGAGAGAGAGAGAGAGAGAGAGAGAGAGAGTGAGAGTGAGAGTATGGGTTGAGTCGGGGAGTGCGATTGCCTGATTGACTCTCTTTGAATGCCAATTACCGCCACAGCCGAACGAAAGAGCTGAGCTGTAATTGGAAGATTGCTTTGTGTATTCTACATCACAGATATGTGCTTGATCTTTGGCTAGATCATCTGCTCACAATTTGTTTGGTACCCGTCAAACAGGAAGATTCTTAAATGATTAAAGAAGTGAAAAACTAATTTGCTTTCATTTGAGTAGTCTACCTGTATGCAATAAATAGACATGCTGTAATGAACATTTTGTCATTTCTGGTCACGCAAGAAATAGATGATTATATACATATTTTTTTAACTTGAGACAATATTCAATGTATTGCAATATCTTTGAATTTGCTCAGAAATAGCTTAAAGGGATTTTCCTTTCAGAAAAAAAAAAATTAGCCAAAAACAAACAATAAATTATTATTTTTTTTAATTTTCATTATTATATTACATTATATTATATTATATTATAGTGATATTGTTTAAAGCCCTTTTGACAATATTCAATTTATATATGGCAATATTTTTAAAGTTTAATTTTTTTTTTTATTTTAATTAAAAAAAAAAATACTATACAGCCAAACATTTTTACTAAAACAATTTGTATTATTATTTTAAATAAGATTATTTTAAATTAAACATTTTGAATCAGATACAAAATGCTTTATAATAATGAAACACATTAAATTAAATTAACCTGACATTTTGCACTGATTTACTTAAATTAACTGAACCTGCCACTGCATTTTTGAACATGAAAGTAATCTAATGGAAATCTTTTTAGAAATGGCTAAATAGAGCACATTAAATCATTGCAATATTCATGATGTTGCTAAATGTTTTACACAAAATAAAACACTGTGTACATATTTGATTACGGAAATGCAACATACTAAATCGGTTCCCTGAAAGGTCACTACCCAAGGTCAGACATTGTGTCGGCATGCATTAGCAAGTTTTGATGAGCTAAGCTAATTTTCAGACAGTACATACAACAGTCGATGTCTGTCCAGGGACTGTCGATCTTTAATCGTCTCCTAATGAATTAAAGAGTGTCTGTGCTATGTGATCTGACTGCATGTGATGAAGGTGTATCGGTCACTTATAGCACCGTCTCAGCCTTGGGCTGAAGATTGAAAGCACATGGCTGCTCCGATGCTCCGGCCACAGTGGAATTCTCCATAAACATTCCGCTGAAGATCCCATCACAGACGGCCTTCCTTGAGTCCTTTATATGCCATTTATATATACTGCACACCAGAGAGGGATTTAAATGATTGATATTTAAGATATAAATCAAAGAGGTGACCGACCAAAGACAATTTGGGAATTGTTTGAAAAGTGATAAAATATGATAAAAATGATGTCATGTTGTCATGCATGCTGACTGGAAAATTTCCAACACAGTGACACACAGAGCTTCCAAAGCAATGCTAGCTGACAATAATCAGTGTACGCTAATATTATGGCATAGCAAACACACAAACACTTACGAGATGAGCGGTTTGCGGCACAACACCAGGAAATCGTATAGGACGCACACACCAAACACCGTAACGCCTGTCTCTTTCACCAGCATGGCACAGGTGCCCAACAACAGACTGAGAGCCAGTGACAAGACAGACACTGTGGGGGGAAACTCATCAGCCATTTGGCTCGCTGACACACTCCTGAAAGACAAAAAAAAGAAGTGAAAGTCAACACATATACACTACTGTTCAAAAGTTTAGGATCAGTGTTTTTTTAAAGAAATGAATGCTTCTAGTCAGCAATGACGCATTAAATTGATCAAAAGGAACATTAAAGACATTTATAACGTTACAAAAGATTTCTATTTCAAATAAATAATGTTCTTTTGAACTGTATATTCATCAAAGAATCCTGAAAAAAATCTTTCATCAAAAATATTAAGCAGCACAACCATTTTCAACATTGATTATAATAAATTAAATAGTTCTAAGACAACAATTTAGAAAAAAAAAAGTCTTGGTTCGCTTGGTCTGACAATGATTTAACTACATTTCTTTAATTCATGGCTCTCTTCAGCATACAAATCATAATCATCTAAATAATGTCAATGAATCAAATCATGACCAAATTTCAGATTTCATGATGCATCGCAACTCAGTTAAATTGGATTATTTTGGTTTGATTTACAGGTATTTTCAATAATATGGTGAAAACGTCTCGGGTTACTTACGTAACCCATGTTCTCTGAGTAGGGAACGAAACGCTGTGTAGCTTACGCAATGGGAACACCCCCAGGTGTGACGATTGTCTGAAGCCCGTGTAGAATCACGGCAATTCATTGGCAGCGTCTCGTTCCCTACTCAAAGAACATGGGTTACGTAAGTAACTCGAGACGTTCTCTTTCATAGGTTCACTCAACGCTGCGTAGCTTACGCAAAGGGAACGATATACCACACACACCAAGCTAACGTGCTGCCAGGTCTGGCCTATTAGAGACCAGAACACTAAAACACAGCTGGCTCAAACAGAAAGAACCTGGGAGCCAGGAGCCGTGTTCACATCAAGGTTATAGAACCTCACAAAAGTATGGGGAGAGGACCAACCTGCTGCCATACAAATGTCCTCCAGGGGTACTCCTCTAAACAAAGCTTGGGAGGAGGCCACCCCCCTGGTGGAATGAGCTCTGATGTCTAGAGGTGAAGGCAGACAGCGCACCTCGCAGGCCAACGAAATAGCATCCCTAACCCAGTGGGATATTGTGTGCTTTGACGCGGCTAGCCCTCTGCGGCCTGCACCAAAACACACCAGCAGCTGTAGGGACTTACGCCACTGACTGGAACATTCCACGTACATTTTCAGGGCTCTGACAGGGCAGAGCAGATGAAGATCGTCGCCCTCACTCGAAGAGGAGGGAGAGAAAGCCTGCAACACTACCACCTGTGAACGAAAAAACGTAGAGAGAACTTTGGGGACATAACCAGGTCTAGGTCTTAAGAATGCCTTGACCAGACCAGGAGCAAACTCAGTGCAGGACTCGCTGACAGAGAGAGCCTGCAAATCCCCTACATGCTTATAAGAGGCCAATGCCAAACAAAAGAGTAACCTTTAGCGTCCCTCTCGGGAGTTGACTCTAGAAGTTCAAAAGGAGGCTCCAGCAATCCCTTCAGGACAACAGAAAGGTCCCAAGAAGGGAAACTAGGAGGATGAACTGGCCTCAAGTGCTTAACCCCATGCATAAAGGAGGAGACCAAACGATGTCTACCCAGCGGGACATCGTCCGAGTCCCTTCGAGCAGCAATAGCCGCAACGTAGACTCTCAGGGTGGTAGCGGCCACTCCAGCCGAAAACTTATCTTGCAGGAACTCCAGCACTGAACCAACTGGGCAGCTAACTGGGTCCACAGCATGAGCCGAGCACCAGGATTCGAAAACCCTCCATTTGGAGAAATAGAGCCTCCTAGTGGAAAGGGCCCTGGCATTATTAATGGTCTCACAGACTCCATCTGAGAGATCAAAGGCTATGGGCAACCTCTGATCGGCCATACCCACAACTTCCAGATCTCTGGACATGGGTGCCAAATTCTACCCTGGAGCTGACACAGCAGGTCTTTCCTGATTGGAATCTCCCACGGATCGCCTTCCAGAAGGGAGACCAACTCCGAGAACCATGTCTGGGAAGGCCAGAACGGGGCTACTAGGAGAAGGCGGACTCCGCACGTCTTCACCCTGCACAAGACCGCTGAGATGAGCTTGACCGGAGGGAAAGCATACAGTTTCATGTCCGGCCAGGGGTGCGCTAGCGCATCTATCCCCAGAGAGGCAGGGTGAGAGAGGGAGAATCAAAGGGGGCATTGGGTCGATTCCTGAGACGCAAAGAGGTCCACCTCTGCCGCGCCGAATCGTTCCCAAATCTGAGCCACCGTCCAGCGGTTCAGCATCCATTCCCCTGACCTGAGTTTCTGTCGAGACAGAAAGTCCACCACAAGGTTCAGGACCCTTGGGACATGGACCGCTCTGAGGGACAAAAAATATGTTCTGTGCCCAAAGGAAGAGTTGGCGCGCATGCCTGTTTAGGGTGCACGACTGGGAACCTCCCTGGCGATTGATATGTGACACCACCGCCATATTGTCCGTCCTGACGATGATATGAGAGTGCGCCAGGAATGGAAGAAAGTGAATGAGAGCCAGATGAACCACTCTCAACTCCAGGCTGTTTATGTACCAGGCAAGGTACTTGCCCGTCCAGACACCACAAGCCAGCCTTCCCTCGAAGACCGCCCTCCATCCTGAGAGGGAAGCATCCGTCGTTATCATCTGGTGACGGCAGATTACCCACATTTCCACTCCTCTCAGGAGAAAATAGGGGTCCCGCCACACTAAGAGGGCATGGTGACAGGCGCCTGACACTCTTAGTAGGCGGAGGGATGGCCAGGAGGGACGAATACCTAGGGCCTAGGAGCCTGCAACACAGACCCATTGACACGTGACAACCCAGCCTGAAGCAGGCCGAGCGCGATTTGATGCTTTCGACCCGAGCAGGCTCCAGACGGGCCTGCATCGAGGTTGAGCCCAGACAGACCCCCAAAAATGTGGTCTGCTGGGCTGGAGCGAGCACGCTCTTCTGGCCATTCAGCCGGAGGCCAAGTGTGCGAAGGTGGAGAAGGAGAGAGTCCATGTGACAAATCACCTGCTCCCTGGAACTGGCTAGAATGAGCCAGTCGTCCAGGTAGTTGAGAATTCGAATCCCCTGGAGCCTCAGCGGGGCCAGAGCAACATCCATACACTTGATGAACGTCCTTGGGGCCAGAGCTAGCCCGAAGGAAAGAACATTGTATTGGTAAGCCTTTCCCCCCGAAGGCGAACCTGAGGAACTTCCTGTGTCTCTGAACATCCTGAATGTGGAAGTGGGCATCCTTCAGGTCGACAGTGACGAACCAGTCCCCCTCTTGGACTTGGGAAAGAATGCTCTTGAGCATCAGCATACTGAATTTCCCTCTGTAGAGGGAGTAATTCAGCGGTTAAGCTTCGGGGGTCACACCATCCCCCCTCATCCATCTCCTTCAGTACCTCCGCTTGGTAGGCCTGAAGGATGGCCATAGTGTGGAGAGCCGCACCTGCCTGTCCCGCTGCCATGTAGGACTTACCGATCAAAGCAGAAGTGGTCCTACACGGCTTAGACGGAAGGAGAGGGTGAGACTTCCACGAGGGGGTGGAAGTTGGTGAGAGGTCCGCAGCGAGCGTGTCCTCGATCACTGGGACTGCGGCGTACCCCTGCTCCACAGAACCAACGAGGTTGGTGAAGTCAGCGGCCGCCTCATTATGGGCCAGGCCCATACATCTGACGCACTTACCGTGCTGGTCGTCACTCGTGATGAGACGAGAGTACGGTGGCTGGCACAGACTAAAGTCCATTCCACTCACCTGCTAGGACAATAATAATTCCACAGATGCATTCGCTGATGTGGAAAGAATCCAAGACTAAAACGTAGCCGAGAAATGGGCCAGAAAAACCACGAGAGGCGAACGCTTCTGAAGAGAGGAAAATCTGAGGCAGTACCGTTTCTAGGCATAGGCAAGCTAGGTGGTCGCCTAGAGCGCCACCAGCTGGAGGGGGCGCCAATGAGCGCATGTACTGCCAAAGACTATAGAAATACAAAGACAGTTCACTCCTATACTTATGAATGGGAGAAAGTGCAACGCGCAATATGGCGAGATAGTCCCACCCATAGATATATATACATGTCTGTGGTCCCGCCTTCTAAATGAAAGAGCCAATTTGGTAAAGTCATTGCGTCACTACAGTGGCCATTAGAACCTCCGGTTCCCATAGAAACCTGAGGCTGGAAAAAAAAAAGCTTATTTTTCAGGCTAGAACAGCCAATGTGCATGCGTAGCTCCAACGCGCTTATAATTGTACATGCGCATCGGCTGTTCTAGCCTGAAAAATAAGCTTTTTAAATGCTATTTGAGCATAAGAAACAACATTCACGGGGCAGTTCATTTCAGATTTTGTTGCTGATTTGAAATATGTAATTTAATCACGAGTTCAGCGAGCCATTTTTGAGATTTCAGGATTCCCCCATTCATTTAGATAGGACTTGGTCTTGTTTGAGCTCCCTGGAGTCGCTGCAAATATGGCGGCCGAGTGAACGGACTTTCCTTGAAAGGGACTTTGGTACTGCCACTACATTTTAACAGGGTTGTGATAAAGAGTGGCACAGACACCCTGAAATATGATTGCCGCCCCAACTGGATCCCCCAACATCATTGGGCTAGAGTACTGTCAATCTGACGATGCCTGTATGCCATTGGATCAGAGCGCTGTCAGTTGCTGCCTCTGATTGTTGCATGCAAAGTTTGCATTTGGATTTGGAGCGCTCAACAATGCCATTAGATCAACGGGTTCTGTCAGTGCTTTGGCAAGGTAAGGCTTTTTTTGCCATGCAATTTCAAAGTCCAATTTAAAATATTGGTACATAAAAAGTGCACAAAATCAGTATTTTGTTTAGGCAGTATTTGTGGCAGTCGAGAGATCATGTTTCATGTGAAACTGGTCTAAAAGGGTTTTTGCGCCAACGCATTGTTAAAGTTCAGTGTGTCGTGTAATATTCCCATATAAAACTTTTACAGCCAATTAAAATACATACTTTATTAAACCGCTTTGTCAAATTTAACGCATCCTTACAGAAGTGTCGAAATGCTGAATCAATTAATTCGCTTACAAAAAAAAAAGAAGAAAGAATTCGCTTTCAACAGCGCTTAAAGGGAGCAGCGTCATACATATAGAGGGCAGAGCGTCACATTATTTAAAAGGGAAATTCACGCCTCAATGAGTAATAAAAGAACAAGTAGCTGCATTCTGATTACTTTTATGTCACTGATCAGGCTTTTATAGGCCTATGTAGTTTGGGGTAACAAAGGGTTTTATAGGTTTGACTGAAAAAATAATGCAATAACTGACACAACAACAACAAAATTTAACAAAAAACAGATAAAGTCAAAAAGTAGCCATTGATAATATTTAAACGTATCCAAATCCAAATGTAATAAAATTAATTTATGTGTGATGAC